>ML777425.1:1369065-1398963 GCA_009831015.1 Picea engelmannii
GAAGAGACTTTTGTAGATTTATCACCAGTCCCGAAGCTGTGCAGAAAGTATGTATGATTGAGTGTAAAAGAGACCATTCCGTAAGACTGGCCTTTGTCAAAATAAGTACATCATCTACAAAGAGAATATGTAGGATGTTTGACAGTCCCGAGAAGTTTACTCCAGTTAGATGGCCCTCTGCTTGGCTAGACTTTAGAAGGATGCTGAGCGCTTCAAGGGTGAAGATAAAAAGGAGAGGTGATAGCGGGCATCCTTGTCGAAGCCCTCTCTCACATCGAAAAGATTTGGTGGGTTCTCCGTTGATCAGAACCGCCATAGTAGCCGAGGAGATACAGCCTAAAATCCAGTTGGTAGTTGCCACCCTGAAGCCACTCTGCAGAAGAATAAGGTGCAAAAAGTTCCAATTAACACAGTCAAATGCCTACTTGAGATCCAGCTTGAGAAGGATGGCTTGTTGCTTCTTCGAATTTAAAGTGTGAATGCATTCCTGTGCGATACCAACAACATTTAATATTTGTCTACCTTTTAGGAAGCCAAGCTGCTCCTCTGAAAGTGCTTTGGAAAGTATGGGACGAATTCTGTTGGCAATTATTTTAGATATTAGTTTATAACATAAGTTGCAAAGAGAAATGGGACGAAAGTCTTTGAACTGTTTAGGATGATTTGATTTAGGAATCAAGACTAAAAAAGTACTATTTAGCAAAGGATTGATCACCCCCCTCGACCGAGCATCCTCCACGACGTCCAGCAGATCCTTCCCCATAATGTCAAAGAAATGAAGGTATAGTTCAACCGACCAGCCGTCGGGACCAGGACTCTTCTCTTTTTTGAAACCCTTGAGAACTGAAAAAATTTCCTCCTTTGTACAGGGGGATTCCAGGGCAAGTGCCTCTTCAGCTGTCACCATATTTGGGAATCTGCCTGCTAACTCCACCTGTGCATTAAGGCTTGGTTCAATAGGTACCTGAAAAAAAACATTAAAATGATTAACTGCAGCCGCTTTGATTTCTTCCTGGGCATGATATGTAATTCCATCCTCCTGTTCTATGTCCCACAGCTGTTTTTTTATCTACGAGCACTTGCAAATCGATGAAAGAACCTAGTATTTTTGTCACCCCCATTGAGCCAAAGCATCCTGCTCTTTAGTCTCCACCTCTCTTCATCTTCACGCAGAAAGGTAGATAGGTCTCTCTCTAGCTCTTTGATTCTGTAGTTGATGTCCGGAATGTCAGGATTCTGGAATTGTAATCGAAGCAGAGCTTCCAGCTCCAAGTCGATCTTGTTAATGACAGCCTTTTCCTCATGTTTTTTCTCCTTTAGCCATTTAGAAGTTTGCTATTGTAGATGCTTTAATTTTCTTATCAGGTTGCCTTGTGGGTCACCGGGCATCGAATCTTTGAAATCCTCCCACGTTGATCTGACCAAACTGTTGAAAGATATTTCCTTTAACTACAGCAGGTTAAATATGAAGGGCTGACCCTTCCCAAATCGGCCCATTCCAATCTGAAGGCAGATGGCCGCGTGATCATATGTAAAGGGAAGGTTTACCCAGGCACGAGAGCTTCTAGCCGGTGAAATCACTTCATCAGAGACAAGAAATCAATCTAATCGCTTAGCAATGCTGTCTGATCCTTGTTTACTGTTTCTCCAAGTGGGTAAAATCTCTGTCGGTTTCACATCAACCAGATTGTTTTTGTAGAAAACATGATTGAAGAAGCTCATGTGTGGGTCAATGCTTGCTTTTTCGCCCCAAATCTCCATTTGGCTTGTGGTTAAGTTAAGGTCACCTGCTATGATAAGATTTTTTGCCGCTAAAAGCCCAATATCATCCAGGCGCTCCCAAAAGGCCTTGCGATCAGTACAAGGGCCATATACATTAAGGAGGTTGAGTGAAGATCTTAATTCAAAGAAGTGTCCAGTAAGAAGAATCCCCCCGGGGAAAAGCATCGGACTGAGATCAAAGTAAGTAGGGTCCCATGCAGCCAGTAGTCCTCCTGAGGTGCCCACCGAGCTCGCCGCGCAAATCAACCAGTTTGGTCTGAGACGATGCATGAAGTGCCTTGCAGCTGAGGCATTTACGAGTGTTTCTTGCAGAAAGATAATTGACGGTTGTGTATTCTCCAGTAGTCTTCGCAAGGAGGCAAATTTTGAGGCTCCTCCAACCCCTCTTATGTTGAGGGAAAGTAAAATCATGAGTTACCCCTTGCAAGGGCTTTATAATCTCTAAGCGCCCCTTTGTTTGTGGTCGATGCAGAGTTCTCCGATGCTTTCAGATCAGTCATTGTTTTCTTGCGTGCACTTCGGGTTTTCAATGGAGATAGTTCAAGCCCAATGCCTCTAGACCAATGAGGATCAGGTTCTAAAGCCGAAGGAAAGTTTGATGAGGATGGGTGATTAGATGTTGGAAGGTTTGGATGTATTGAATTTCCAAGATATGTATGAATAGGTATGGAGTCAAAGGGAAGTGATTGGGTTGTATTATTTGTCGGAAACAAGGATTCCAGTTGTATATCTGATTGGCTAGGTTCAGTGTAGCCAGGTAAAGTAAACGGTTCAGGAGTATCAGTTAAGACTACTGTAGGTGGGGGAAAAGTCTCCAAGGTGGAAGGTGCAGTGTGTATAGGTTGAGAAGATGGAGCTGGGCAAGGGAGAAAGGCGCTGCCAGATGGAGAAGGTTCAACTATCTAGGAAAGAGAAGTGGGGTCAGACAAGTCTGGAGACAAAGCCTTAGCATCTAAACCCAAAATCTTTTCCTCTTGTTCAACAATGTACAGTTTGTCCCAAGATGAAAAAGTGTTATAGAGTGAAGGAAATAGTTGGTGAATCTTACCAATTAACGAGTCCTCAGATGGGTATGAGTCACGGCCAACGAACTGTGTCTCTTCTTCAATCAACGGGTTAGGTGAGGAGATGTATCCATCGAAGTTGGGGTCCTCTGTTGGATCCAAATCAATGTCTGGTGGCGGGAATCTGTGGCAGTCTTTCCTCAAATGCCCTGTTCTACAGCAAAAGGAGCATCGAAATGGGATGCCAAGATAGTCCAGGCGTTGAGTGATCAGATGATTACGCCAATCAATTTATAAGACTTCAGGAAGTCTTGTTTGGATGTCAAGTTCCACATATACCTTGGCCATTCTTCTGTCTGCCTCTGTAAGAGAGTTTGCATCCACCCTAAAAAATATCCCTAAGGAGGTCCCAATCAGCTCAAGCGCTTGGTGATTCCAGAGTTGTAGAGCGAGCCCGGGCAGTAGGACCCAGACATGTCTGTGGCTGAAGAATTCAGTAGAAGGGTTGAATCCTAGCCTCCATCTTTTGAGCATGAGGCTACCTTCATTGATAGGCCAGAATCTGTCCAGTATGAGAGACGAATCCTCCGACTTATTAAAGATAAATCCTATCCAGCCTTGTTGCAGCAAGAGAGTCTTGGGTAAGTAGCCCAGAATAGGCTTCCAGTGTCTAGTGATCCAGTCATCCAAGTTCTTCTTACATTTTTCTTTGTAAGCTAGTCTTCCAACCAGGGCACACAGGGCCAGGTTGCACGCGTCTGTAAGACCCACATCCATGCCCAGTATGAGTTTTGGATGTTTTTGTTTGGGCTTTCAGACTCGAGCACTTCGTTTTTGTAAGCCAGGCTTTTGATAGGTAGGACCAATGTTTTGGAACCTCGCCTCAGGTCTGTCTCTTTTCTGGTTAGAACCTGTCAAGTTGAGCTTATGTACAATGGCTGGATTAGCCCTTACTGTGGAGGCCTTTGTTCCTTCGACAGAGTCTGTCAGATCTGTTGGTTCTCTTGTGGACAAAGTCTTACTTGAGTTACCACTGAAATATGTAAACACGGGCAGATGGCTCGTCAGTGAAGTAGCTGCATGGTCAGTGGGGTCAGGGTTTAAACCTGTTTGGGCTGTCTTCAATTTCGTCCTGAAGTGTTTGGAGCATATCTCGTCAATCGAAGCCAGCAGCTTCGGGTGGTCCCATGGGTCCCCCATGTTTCCAGCTGGGAGGTCCAGGCTGAGAAGTCGCACTATAAAAACTTCTGAAGTAAAAAAAAATGGTCAGAGACAGGTTAGGAACCCAGAGGGTAACTGGATCCTGCAGCAGTAAGCAGTTTAGTCCCTATATAAAACTATCAGATCTGTTGTCTCGATAAAGATAGGGAGTCAGTAAACCCAATGCAAAGGAGAGGTAGGAAGGTGCTAGCTGGAAGATTAAGCATAAGTCCGGTCGAATCAACAGGAAAGTCAAAACAGGGTTGAGTGCAAGATAAAACTGGTATAGAGACTGAAACAGAGTCAGGTATTCTGAATATAATGTGACCGGGAGAGGTGGAGGCAAACCGAGGTCAACACTGGAGTTTGCACTTCATCCCAGTCAATAAACTATGTGAAATCCGCAGGAAAGACAGTCCAAGCCGTTGGGGGCCAGCAAAATAATAGGAAAGAGTGCAAGCTGATAGATAAAACAAAGGCTGGTCGTTTCAGCTGGAAAGTCAGAGTAGATTACAAGACGGGTATACCGATTTTTTGAAGCCGGGAAGTGGGAGCAGGAGCAGACCTAGGACACCGCCGGTTGGTGCACTACATCCTAGTCAAAGTTCTATGTGAAAAACTCCGAGAAAGTCAGTCCAAGCCGTGGAGAAAGAGACCGTCCAGAAAGAAACGAGTAAAGCTCAGAATGGTCTCAGAGAGGATGCTGTCAACCAGATCAGTGTCTGAGCATCGAAGGTGTCTTCAGTGGTTCAGAAGGATGCAAGTAATGTCTCGGCTGTCGAGGGCGCCAAACCTGCAATACTCCATTTTTAAAATCACTGTATCGCTCGCCATCGCTCCCCATGTGTGCACCGACCGATGCTTAGATGAGCTTATGTTCTATTGTGTGATTATTCTTTTGTATTTTTTTTATTTAAACAGGGTATTTTTTAAGGATTAAAATATTTTATCTATGTATTTTGTTTGAAAAATCATAAATACAGATATGTGAATATTCAATAAAAGGCATATATTTTGCTATTAAAAATTGTAAATGTTTGATAAATATTATCAATTTAATTATATAATTATATTTATGTAAAAAATAAGTTATTTTTAAACTAAATTGGTGAATATTTGTTTTTTCAAAAATGGTCAAAAATAGCCAACTGGCAAAATTTCTCCTGTAAAAATACCCCGGATTTAATATAAAATAAAGCACACCAACCAGATTCTTTAACTAGTATGACATAAAAAAGGAACTATAATAGCAAAGACACATTAAAACTTAAGTTGCATGAGTTTTAATAAAAAAAATAATATAATATTTTAGATTACAATGTATGGAGATAATGGTACATTTTAAATCTTATTTCAATAAAATTGAACATCAAAAGAACAAAGTTAATGTAGGATAATGTATGGAGATAATGGTACATTTTAAATCTTATTTCAATAAAATTTAACGTCAAAAGAACAAAGTTAATGTAGGATAATGTTGTTCAACAACTACAATATCAGAATTACTAATTTAATCTGTACTAATAATTATATGAATATATTTAACACAATATTGAAACTTTAATATCCATAATATATATTAAAAAAAAAAATTAAATTAAATTACAATGATATTTTAGATTACAATGTATCGACATAATGATACATTTTAAATCTTATTTCAATAAAATTGAATGTCAAAAGAACAAAGTTAATGTAGGATAATGTTGCTCAACAACTACAATATCATAATTACTAATTTAATCTGTACTAATAATTATATGAATATATTTAACACAATATTGAAACTTTAATATCCATAATATATATTAAAAAAATAAAAAAATATTTTAAATTACAATGATATTTTAGATTACAATGTATCTAGATAATGATACATTTTAAATTTTATTTCAATAAAATTGAATGTAAATAGAACAAAGTTAATGTAGGATAATGTTGCTCAAGAACTACAATATCTGAATTACTAATTTAATTTGTACTCATAATTATATGAATATATTTAACACAATATTGAAACTTTAATATCCATAAAAATTCCATTAGAAAATGAGAAACAAAATTGAAAATACATATATAAAATTTTAACATCTTTTTAAATTTAAACTTTATATATATATAAACTTTAAACATCTTTGAAAATTTGAAGCATTATTCTTGTTCTGATTGGAAAAAGCCAAATAGTACTACTTTTTTAATATGAAAATGGAATAAAAGTCATTGATATGGTTGGTTGATAACAAGAACAGACTGGAGAAAATGCTTTCCATGGATAGGGTATTGATTTATTTGACTTTCCCACCTGAATGAAAGAAAAGGGTTGACCAATATCTTGCTTGAGCATGCCCATATTTCAGGAACAAGGCAAGACGTAAGAAGGTGGCGAGTTTTATGTAGCACCCAACATTAGAGGAACACCATCAGATTGGCCTAGCTTGGGTTGCGAGCTTATCTTGTTTTGGAACGAGACTATAAAGACTTCTCATTTGATAGATTTTTGTAATTCACGGTAGTTTATTATATATGTAATAAAAGAGCCCGAGCAAGGAACCATGTTTAGTCTAGGCTTGAAGGAAAACAAACATGCATTAAAAGTTTTTCATATCCACAACTATAAAGTGAGTATTATTAAGTTTTTTTACTTAAATAATTTTTAAATTAATATTTAGTGTAGTTTAGTCTTTGTTTTATATTGATATTGTAAATAAATATAATGAAAACATTTGTAATAAATTATGTATTTGTAATAATGGAATAAAAATATTCACAATTTAATTTAATACAATTTTAATTTAAAACTCTCTATTTCAGAAACTCCTTCCCAAGCTCCCATTTTCTTGATGTTGAAGCTCCCAAGTTTCCAAAACAGTTCCTAGCCAATTGGGGACTTTTCGTACCAGTTCCCAAGCTCCTGGAACATGGGGAATGAGGTTCATAGATGTTGGAAATCTGGGGAGGGTTCCCGTGCAACTATGATTAAAACACAAAATTTATCCTAGAAACATAATGTGGAAAACTAGAAAGAAACAAAGGATCGTGCCTTCATCTCTAATATTATGGAGATTATGTTACATAATAAAAAGTATTCCAAGTTCATTGTCAAGCTATGAGACACTATTGTACTACATTCATTTACAAATTATTCCTCTCTATATGATCTATTAATATCTCCTCCACACCACTTGTTGGAGCAGGCTATTTTGGGGAAATGCACAGCAGTTTTGGAAAATAGTTAAGAAAGGGACCACAAATGGAGAGCGTGCTGGAAGTCAAGGAAAAGTAGTGCGTTGGGAAATAAGGAAAAACAACACGAGGAAGAGGAAAGTCAAAGGCAGAAAGAAGGACAACGTGACGAGGAAACGGTTGGATCAAGGATAAACCACACATAGGAGGTTGTAAAGTGGACAAACCTAATGCACTTAGGGTTAGGGTTTTGGGTCTTTATTGTAAGGGTTGTTACCCATTTTGGTAGTATAAAGAGGGATTGCAAGATCTAAGTAAATGAATAGGGATCATTAGGAGAGAGTTATTTTTGGAGAAGTAGAAGAGCTTGAGCATGTTATGTCCTTGATGAGTTTTGAGTCATAGTTACCAGTTTTTTGGTTGAGAGCTGTGGAGTTAATGTTGAGTTAGTTTTGGAGATAGAGTTATGAGTTGTAACTAAGGGTCAGGTCCCAAGCTGTGGATATTGGTGAGACATTGGTCAACCTCACCATTACCAAACTTTTGATGTAATGCACGTAACATAGAGACTTGAAGATGAATAATAAAGAGGCCAGATCTTTGTGGGCGTATCCCAGGGGGGTGAAGCATGGTAAATCATGGTGTCTATGTGTATGTCTCTTTTGTGTTTTGATTTATGATGGATGGATGCATGAATGAATGAATCACTAAATCTGTTAGAGTTAGAATGCAACACACACTAGATCAATTGTGTTATTTTACTACAAAATGACTGTTAATGGATGTTACGGTTATGGAAAACTAGATCTAGAATAAATATTGAAGTAATGTTGAAGTAAAAGTATGTCTAACATTCCCATGAGCATCATCCCTTCCACGATTGCAAACACCTGGGTCATGCAATCACCCATAATCCATCTTGGGTGACATTGCATTGTGCACTTTGTGTGCAATGTTTCCTTTCTAGTCTCTAGAAGGGCCGATGGTTTCTAGGGTTTTGTTGGGGAACTAAGGTAGAGCCCGTGTCAGCCCATACATCCAACAAATGGTTTGGTTTCCAGTTGGAACTCAAAAGATGAGATTGAAGGGGATTTGATGAAGATAATGCAGTGGTAGAAGGGGATGTTTAGGCCATGGAATCCAAATAAGCAGAAAATTGAAAGATGGTTGGAGAAAAAACAACTTGAGTTTGTGCATAAAGACAATAGAAGTTTCAGGTATACATTGCGCCAGTATTTGTAGAGGTATGTGTTTATTGATTTGCATGAGGCACATTTCTGTTATTTTCCAGAGTTGCTACATGAGTGGATATTGAGGTTGAAGGATACTCATCCAACTAATTGGATAAGGCAAATAGAGTGGAATACTGAGAATATTGCGCGGTTGGAAAGGGTTAATAACAAATTCATGTACGCAGTGGATTTAGGGTTAGACAATATTGTTGCAGGATTTATTACTGAGTTTGCAGTCAATACTGTGAAGTCATACACTACTGCAGAGCATGATTTTTTGAAGGGACCAAGAGGAAGGTACATTAGATCACTTTACAAGTCGATCAAAGTATTATTACATGATAAAGGAGTGATGAAAATGGATTCATACAACTAAATAACTATGCATGCATGGGGGAACTAGGGGAAGCACTAAGGAAGATATGAGATATGGAGAGGGCTCTGGACGAAGGCTAGAAGAAGGAAGAAATGGACTCCATTATGTTGGATGAGGAATAGACCAAGGAGATAATGGATAGAGCGCGAGTGACACGCAGTGGAAGACCCTACCAGTATAAGATCAATAGGAAAAATAGGGAAGTAGTTGAGCGAGAGGGCTTGGATAGTGATGAGGAAGAAGTAGAGGATCTCTGTGCAATGGGGCAGATTGAGGAAATCCTGCACACTACATATGAGAGGAAAACCAGAGGTCAAGGGTCTGACACAGAATAAGGATCTCCATTCCATATTTGAATTAGTGTGAAACCCACAACCCCATGTGTGACTAAGACATCCGAAGAAGAAGAACTATTTAAACAACAAGTTATTAGTGGTAGAAGGCTATTAGTAGGAAGAGGGTCCAGTGGAAGTTCAAGATGAAGTATAAGTTCAACTAATAGTAGTCAAGTATCTACACCATGCAAAGGTGGTAGTACAACAAACTTTACAATGGCAGGAGTAGATCCAACTATTCGGTTACCAAATTTCCGTGGAGAAGGGTCAGAGGACCTAGAGAAGCACGTGTTCATTTGTGAGAATGTTTGGGCATCTAAGAAAATTACAGATGAATATACAAAAGTGGTGCAATTGACGATCACATTCAGAGACAGAGCACTAGATTGGTATATGGGCCTCGTAGTAAACAATCCACAAGGAGCGCCTACAATTGTCACATATGTGAACAAGGCATTGATCAATGAATTTCAACCACCAAGTTCAGAGGATAAGTTCATGAAGGATATGATAGAGATAAAAAAGAATCCAGGTGAGTCATTTTGGGAGGTTGATCATAAGTTCAAGAGACTAAAAGGTAAGTTGAAGTATCCTATAATAGATATGCAACATATACATTTATTTGTTAATTCTTTATTGCCACATTTTAAGAATCCATTGAGACAACAGAAGTTCCAAACTTAGGCTAAGGCTTTGCAAGCAACCTTGCAATTGGAGGAAAACTAGTATAATCATACAGATCCAGTTGTGGAACAGCTGAGAGAAGATTTGAAGAACCTCACATTTCAGTTGAATCAAAATAAGGGAAAAGAAAAGAGGGAAGATGTTTGGTGCACATTATGTAGAACATAAGGACATCATAAGAATGAATGCCCCACATTTGCGTAGTACTTAGGAGTATGAATTCCAAATCCTTTACCCACGGGAGGTCCATGGTGTGAAATATGCAGAACACATGGAGATGATCCTTATCATTGTCCCATGATGCAAAAGTATCAAACAATACCCAATAGAACATTCTTTAGTTTTTGCAAATTTGTAGGACATGAAGAAAAGGATTGTATAACTTTGAACATAATGAAGGAAATGACTTCAGATACTTATAGGGGGTAGGCTAAATTAATAACAAGAAAAATTGCATAGCAATAATATAATAATGCACAATAGTTTACAATGCTACCACAATATAATAACACACAGATGTTTGCAGAACAACCACGGTATAATAATGCACAACAATTTACAACACCACCGCAATATAATAACATGCAACAATTTACAACACCACCATAGTATAACAATGTGCAACCACAGTACAATAAGGCACCATAGTATAATACACTGTTCAAAGACAATCAAGGTAACAGAGGAGGCTTCAGAGGAGAAGCTTGTGGGGGAATAGGATTTGGAGGAGGTAGAGGACTAGTAACATGTCACAATTGTCAGAAACCTGGACATTATGAAGGGGATTTTCCATAACCACCTGTGACATGTATCTATTAGCGCACAATAGATCATGACGTAAAATAATTTATGACACTTTTGACAAAGATACAAGAAAAAATGAACCAGAACAATCCGAATGTTCAATGGATTTTTGTGGAAAACAAAGAAGAAAATGGGAAGAATATCAATATAAGCATATAGGGGCTTCCGCAGTGCAAGATAATAGATATTATTTTCGGGATTAACTGCGTAGTGTAAGTCATTAATCTATGACCCATATCCATGAGTATTAGTCCCAACTGACCAATAATTCTCATGATTTGAATAATCCACTTAGTACTCATTGCATCGGGTGATGCTCACAGTGGTGAAGAAATGGGATTGAAACCAACGAAATGAATCACATAGCATCACTCATCACTTTTGGGGCTTGCACCCGGTAACCAAGACTTCCCAGGTGGTCACCCATCCCAAGATGCCTCTGGCTCAAGCACGCTTAACGATGGATTTTTCCCCACAATCAAGCCCACTTGGCTTGCTACCCCATTTGTAAAACCTTAGCAAGTATTGTGCCTTATGAACTACCTAGTTAGAGCTCCCTTCACTCTTATTATTTAAGCATATAGGGGCTTCCACAGTGAAAGATAATAGATATTATTTCTGGGATTAACTGCGTAGTGTAAGTTATTAATCTATGACCCATATCCATGAGTATTAGTCGCAACTGACCAATAATTCTCATGATTTGAATAATCCACTTAGCGCTCATTGCATCGGGTGATGCTCACAGGGGTGAAGAAATGGGATTGAAACCAACGAAATGAATCACATAGCATCAATCATCACTTCCGGGGCTTGCATCCGGTAACCAAGACTTCCCACGTGGTCACCCATCCCAAGACGCCTCTGGCTCAAGCGCGCTTAACTGTGTATTTTTCCCCACAATCAAGCCCACTTAGCTTGCTACCCCATTTGCAAAACCTTAGCAAGTATTGTGCCTTATGAACTACCCAGTTAGAGATCCCTTCACTCTTATTATTTAAGCATATGGGGGATTCCTATGCGAAAGCCCCCATATGCTTAAATAATAAGAGTGAAGGGATCTCTAACTGGGTAGTTCATAAGGCACAATACTTGCTAAGGTTTTGCAAATGGGGTAGCAAGCTAAGTGTGCTTGATTGTGGGGAAAAATCCACAGTTAAGTGTGCTTGAGCCAGAGGCGTCTTGGGATGGGTGACCACTTGGGAAGTCTTGGTTACCGGGTGCAAGCCCCGGAAGTGATGATTGATGCTATGTGATTCATTTCGTTGGTTTCAATCCCATTTCTTCACCCCTGTGAGCATCACCCGATGCAATGAGTGCTAAGTGGACTATTCAAATCATGAGAATTATTGGTCAGTTGCGACTAATACTCATGGATATGGGTCATAGATTAATGACTTACACTACACAGTTAATCCCGAAAATAATATCTAATATCAATATAGTTACTAGAGGTGGAGCCAAGAGAGGAGAAGATGCAACAAAACAAAATTAGGACCAACACCAGTGGGTCAGAAAGAATACAACACCTCAACAAAATTTTGATGCGCGCAAGGAGAAGGAGACATTCAAGGAGGCCATACAGGAGATTTTGAACCAGAATATTGCATCTACTTCAAGTACAAATCCAAGGGATGATATACCAATCTATGAAATGCCTCATCTATTTGATCATACCAATAGATATCATACTTCATAACAAGTAAGTAATCTTAGAAACTTTTTGGGGTCTTGTGTGAAGTTGTTGAATGATAAAAACTCTTTAGAAGTATTACATAGTATGTTAGAGAAGCACAATTATAGAGAAGAGATGAAATTAGAACAAAATACAACCAATCAGGTTTGTAAGAAGAGAAGAACAAGTAGTATTCAGATTGAATGCAAATATTGGATATTTTAATATGGGTGATATCATATTAGACTTGGGGATTGAAGTAAATTTTCTACCTAAGAAGACATGGGAAGCCATGGGAGAACCTACATTGGGATTTTCACCTATTCAATTGAAGTTAGAAAATCAACATAGAGTGGTAGAAATTGGTATATTGAAGGGCATACTAGTAGATTTAGATGGTGTGTGCACTATGGTATACTTTTAAGTGATTGACATAATAGATAACACTACACCATATCCAATATTGTTAGGAATGGATTGGGATTTTTATAATCAAGATATTATCAACTTGAAGACTAAAAAAATGATCTTTGAATCGGGATAATACAAATTTATTGCACTATTATATCCTTCATAAGTAGGAAGGTATGTTGGACCTGCGACTGAAAATTTAATTACAGAATATATAAACCAGTTGTATAGAACTACCACGCGAGAAGAAGATTATGTTAATCCAACAACATATGGAATGATTAGCTAGAGAAGCATTAGTTTGTTTGTCTCAGACTCTGAAATAGGACTAGAGAATTGGTAGTAGTGATTGCATGAGTTATCCACTAAAAGATGCGCAAGGATGACATACTCACTAAGATGGGTTTGTACAAAGGTAAGAGAACCTCCTACTTTTTATGGTCAAAATTATTTAGAGGAATTTTCAACAAAGTTTGAGTTAGAATTTTTTGAAAGTCATAGGTTACCAGTGTTGGATATTTGTTTGAAAGCTACACCTGCATGTTGGTGGGGTACTCATAAGGAGAAGATTCAGAATTGGTATCAATGCAAGAGGTTACTGTGTATTTGATATGGCACAAAACAAGAGAAGAAATATATACATACGTATGATGAAATTGGACAACCCAAAGAACATGTAGACACATGTATAACACAATGGAGATTGGTACCACCAAGGGAGTGGCCACATCATTTTATTCATACAGTTGAAGGAATCCCAAGGAATTGGTATACAAAATTAGAACTGCACAGAGAAACTACAAAATGGGGAGATTTGCAATAGAATTACAATACAACAAAAAGTGAAGGGTAGGCTATGGTGTATGAATTGTAGAAATTCAGAGATTATTTGTTACGAAAACCTTTTAAGATGTCTACAGATCACTTTGATATTAGATATTTGGTCAACAAGCTAGTGTTGGGGGGAAGGATATGCAGATGGTTGCTATTATTTCAGGAGTGTGATTTTGAAGTTTTGGTGAAACTTGGAAGATTGAATGCATGGCCATATCATTTTTCTAGAATAACTAATGGAGAAGAACCAATCAACTTGGAGGAAAATTTCCGAGATGCACAATTGTTTTCAGTACAGATTGTTGATGAATATTTTGTTGACATTATTGAATTTTTAAGTACATGATTTTCCCCAAAGAAATATAATACTGCGTAGAAGAAAAATCTGGTGGTTAGAGCTATAGACTACCAACCAATTGTAGGGAACTTGTATAAACCAGGTGCAGACAATATTTTTAGGAGATGTGTCATGGAGAATGAAAGGCCTATTATTTTAGCAAAAGCACATGAAGGAATAATTGGAGGACATTATGCAGGGAAAGCTACTGTGAAAAATATATTGCAGGCAGTATTATGGTGGCCCATAGTTCACAAAGATGAAAAGGAGTATTGTCAGAACTATGATGTCTGTCAGAGGGTAGGAAATCCATCTAGGAGGGATGAGATGCCATTGAGACCTCAAGTAAATTTGAAAGTGTTTGATAAGTGGGAAGTAGAATTTGTAGGACTAATTAATCCACCAACCAAAAGAACAAGAGAAAGGTATATCATTACATTGACATACTATTTTACTAGATGGGATGAAACAACATGAGTAAGGATTGCAATGCGGAGACCGCAACACACTTCTTATTTGAATAGGTAGTCACAATATTTGGATGCCCTAGTTTCAATGAGTGACCAGGGGACTAATTTAATCAACAGTACTATCCAGGAAATGACTGAATAATTTGAGATACATCATTAGAAGAGAACTCCATACCATCCTCAAACTAATGGGATAGTGGAATCATTTAACAAGATATTGGAGAATTCCTTAACTAAGATTTGCAATGTGAAAAAGGATGACTGGGATCCGAAGATACTAGCAGTGTTATGGGCCTATAGAACTACATGCAAGAAACTTATAGGGAAGACACCTTTTAGATTGGTGTATGGACATGAAGCAGTAGTACCTTTGGAGTATTTGATACCTAGTCTATGCATTGCATCCATTAAAAACATGACAGAAAGAGGTGCAACTCAAGAAATATTGACACAACTCATGGAATTAGAATAAGACAGGATTTTAGTTGGTTTCCATCAGGAAGTACATAAATCAAAGGACCAGGCTTGTCATGATAGACACATCAAGAAGAAGAAATTCAAGGAAGGAGATCTGGTTCTCCTCTATGATAGTAAATATTTGCAACACCTAGGGAAGTTTAAGATGCATTGGCTAGGGCCATAATAGATAAAGTCTGCCACAAATGGAGGTGTTGTACAACTGCATGATTTAGCAGGAAAAGAGATGCAAGGATTGGTGAATGGTATTCGACTGAAACTGAATAGGACATTCAACCTACTAATCCTCAGTAGCTGTAGGGAAGATAAGTAGAGTTGTACATAATGTATAAAGTAGGAGTAAAAGAAGAAAAAGAAAAGAAGAAAATGAGTAAAAGAAGAAAAAGGAGGAAAAAAGTGGAAAAAGAAGAAAAATAATTAAGTAGATGGATAAGTGGTAGAAAGACAGTTGTAAGATACAGTGCGCAACAGAAAGTAAATCGGTGCAACATAATTCAAGACACTACACATAGGAAAAAAATGACAAATGAAAACACAGTGCAATGGGGATGAAAATCAGTTAGAAAAAGGAAAAAGACAAGCCAGTGTAGCACAAGATATCCAATCAAGGGCCCGAGCAGATGTGATGGATCTACAACTAGCTAAGGAAGTGAGAAACACACTAAATATAACACTCAATCAAGTGCAGTTTGAGAGGGAATAAGCGAAGGAGCGCACTGAGAAGTTAGAGAAACATGTCAAAGAAGTATTCAAGACAATTCTCGACAACGAAGAGGAAGGAAACATACTGATAGAAGCGAAGATTGGGAATATAGCGCAGACAATGGAGAACTATAAAAGACATATCACAAAATTGATGGAACTCTTACAACCGAGCACGTCACTAGAAGTTAGATCACATAGAGAGAATGAGGTGGAAGGGAACATGGAGAACATGGTGCAGAGTATCAAGGAAGTTACAGAGTTATATTCAAAAAGCGCGAACTATGGACAAGTCTGCAGGAGGACAAAAATTTGCAGGTGTTGGAATACAAGGAAGGAGTCAACACAACCGTGTAATATTTGAAGCAAAATCACAAGGAAATGAACATACAGGAGAGGTTGAGGAGCACATAGGAGTTAAATAACTTGTAGACAGAACTGAAAAATGTACAGGCATAAAAGCAGCTAAGGCAGGCTAAGTTGGAGCCATTGCAGGAAGGGGCTGAGAAAATGTTGACAAAAATTGATGCATCCAAGGGACATATGGAAAACCTTAGGTTGAAGGATGAAGAAATACTAAAGGAGCATATCACAACACATACTGTGTAGTTTGTTACAGAAAAGAGAACACATGTGAAGGCTCATGCTGAAGAGATTTCAAGAACATTCTAGGAGTTGGAGAAGTCAGTGAAAGATGAAAACATTTTCAGAGTGGCTCGGGACGAGCCACAGGTTAGTGTTGGGGGCATGTTGAAGAAGGCTATTTTGGGGAAAAATGCAACAGTTTTGGAAAATAGTTAAGAAAGGGACCACAAATGGAGTGCACGTCATAAGTCAAGGAAAAGAAGCACGAGGAAGAGGAAAGTCAAAGGAATAAAGAAGGACAGGGCGACAAGGAAACGGTTGGATTGAGAACCAACTACACATAGAAGGTTGTAAATTGGGCAAACCTAATCCACTTAGGGTTAGGGTTTTGGGTCTTTGTTATAAGGGTTTTTACCCATTTTGATAGTATAAAGAGGAATTTTGAGATTTGAGGACATGAGTGGGGATCATTAGGAGAGATATATTTTTGGAGAAGTAGGAGAACTTGAGCATGTTATGTCCTTGCTAAGTTTTGAGTCGTAGTAACTAGTTTTTTGGTTGAGAATTGTGGAGTTAATGTTGAGTCAATTTTGGAGATAGAGCTATGAGTTGTAACTAAGGGTAAGGTCGCAAGATATGGAGCTTGGTGTGACACTGGTTAGCCTCACCATTACCAAACTTTTTATGTATTACACTCAACGGAGAGACTTGAAGATGAATAATAAAGAAGCCAGATCTTTGTGGATGTAGCCCATGGGGGGTGAACCATGGTAAAACATGGTGTCACTATGTATGTCTCTTTAATGTTTTGATTTATGATGGATGGATGGATGTATGAATGAATGGATCACTAAATATGTTAGAGTTAGAATGCAATGCACATTAGATCAATTGTGTTATTTTACTACAAAATGACTGTTAATGGATGTTATGGTTATGGAAAAGAAGATCTAATGAATATTGAAGTAATGTTGAAGTATAAGTAGGTCTAACATCCCCATGATTTTCATCCCTTCCACGATTGCAGACACCTGGGTCATGCAATCACCCATAATCCATCTCGGGTGAGACTACGTTGTGCACTATGTGCATAATGTTTCCTTCTAGTCTCCATAAGGGCCGATGGTTTCTTTGGTTTTGTTCGAGAAATAAGGTAGAACCAGGGTCAGCCCATACATCCAACACTACTCATACTATGGATAAAAAATGTTGGCTAAAGAAAATGAACTTATTTCCCTCCTTCAGTTAAATTTTTGATAGATAGAATAAGGGCCAAGTTTAGGTTTCATTGGATAGAAAAGGGGGTTCTTGGTTGTTGTTCTTTTATTTGTTTTCTTAGAAGTGAACATTGAGCATATTCAGAGTTAGAGTGTTCCTATTAATCCCTGGATAATGTTATGAATAATTTCTTTGAGATAGTGAGAGTAGTTAAAGACAAAGCCATAGGGGAAAGAAGCTAGCTTGGAATCCGATATCTCACTCTTATTTTGGATGAAGATTGCAATATAAGACAAAGGATGGAAATGTTGCAGAAAATTGAAGTCCCATGCACAATATTCAATACTTATTAGAGCCCTTGTACTTTGTATTTCTCTTCGTTAAAACAATTGATCAAGCATGGTAAAATCCATTCTATTGTTAGAGTTTTCCCAAAGCGGGTTTCTCCAAAGTAAATCTTTGTGTTAATTTTTTTCAGATAAAAGTGTTGGGTATATTAATATTTGTTATTTGCCTTTGTTCAATTGCACAGTACAAGCACATTTAACCTTTTTTTTATTAAACAACAACAAAGTTTAACAAATATCAATTATGCAAGGTTATTTAATAGGATACTTGTTACAATTTACAAGTCATATTGGTCTTCAAGAACATTTCTTGTAGCTTCCAATTCTTTCTCTCTTTTTTTTTATGCTAGTCAATTGATAATTTGACCTTTAACTCCCATTTCTCTTAGTGTTGTATGTAAGCTTGAGTCTCTTGATATTCAATGGGAGGATCATGATGTTCAAGCACAAAGCATGTATGGGATGTATGATCATCTAGCACCATTTTCATACCTTAGATTTCCAAGGAGAAAGTAGCCTCAACTTGAATATCACTAGCCTCAACTTGAATTCATACTACCAAATGAAAGGAGAAATGACCCCACACACTATCTTGGGATGATGAAAACAATGCTAGTGGATTATTTTCAATGGAGTAGAAGGAAAGGTAATCTAGACAAGATTGCATGGAAAAATTGCAAATTGAAGAAAGCTTCACAAGATAAGAGTTCTTTCATATGCACCATCCTTCACTAATGCAAGCCTCTACTTGTGAATGGAAGCTCTATATTGTTACATCAACCTCTTCACATGTGGGGTAGAGGATGAAGGGGGGCATACACCTTATTTTCTGGGGATGGAGGGGAGAATGTAGACACCAAAAATGATGAGGGGGTGAATGAGGCCACATTCCTATGCATGTGTGTGAAAGGTGGAGGGAAAAGAGTCCTTGAATGTCCCTTCAAATTCATTAATGGGATGTGGAAAATGATGAAGTTGAGAGCTAGATGAAAATAAACCACCCTTAGTTCTCCAAAGTGTGGTTATGTGATGCATCATGGGATGATATCTTGAAAAAAAAAAGTCCCATCCATACTAACTTATGTTAACAAACGTTCTCCTAGTGATACCTCTTTATTTTCCATCATGTCTACCTCTAAGTTGTATATTTGATAAACATGGTGGAAATGAACTTGCTCGAAATGTTGGACTAGAGCTTTGGTTTTGAGAGTGAGTTTGGCTAGTGTAAGAGATGAAACACCCCACTCTACTCTCATGGTGTTGATGATTAAGGATGTGATCCGGATTATTTTCAGAATGAAATGAAAGCAGAGATATTACAATGAAATACACATAAAAATTTCCAGAAACAAAGAAACACAACAATACATGATTTCTATTATTGAAAGAAATGTACAAAGACTATAAAAATACATAGTGCAAGACGCACTAGAATGGTGGCATCTTTACCTTTGAGAAGTGATGTGATGATTATGCTCATTCACAAGAAGATGATTACAATGAGGCTCTGAAGAAATTTTTATGATAAACATGAATTCCAAAACTCTAGACATCCAAAAACCTAACACTAGGAGATGAAGCGAAAAAATTCATGTGGGCTCCGTTGGGGTAAGTTAGTACATTAACTTCTCGGGGTCATAACTTTTGCATACGATCTCTGTTTTAGGCATGTGATAGCCCATTGGAAAGGTATTTTCAAGAAATATGTTTTATTCCATCAAATTCTAACTCCGCCTATAGTTTGAATCTAGAAATCCAAGAAAAAATTGTTTAGAGCCCAAACATGGCCCTAGAAGTACAAAACGATGTACTAACATAAAAAATTCCAAAATAATCCAACTAGAATAAGTGGGAGGCCACCAATATCCATTTGGATGTTGTGTAGGGCTTCAGGACAACCCCGTAAGTGTAGAACCCACAATTACAAATAAATGTCCCCATTATAGAGAAACGTGCTGAACTGAAAATTGTCAAGATGAGCCAGTTGGAATTTGGAATAGGTGGGTGGCCACCAATATCCACCTGGATCAGTCCTTCCCCCTTAGGAAGTAATGGTATCCATTGCGTTGAGTTCCCAAGGAAGAGGGGAAATCATTTTATGAATCTGAATCTTGGTGAACTGTGTGCCTTGTTGGAAAAGTTGCATTGCTTGGTCTGTGGAAGGCTGTCACGAACATGTTGCTAATGGGGTTGAATTTGTTCCACCAACTTGTTGTCTCTGGGATTGACGGGGCATTATGTAGGCACCATTGTAGGTGAAGAAAAAATATCTTCTTTCTCTTCTGCAATCTTCTTCTGTTGGATAGAAGGTGTTGATGATGCAGTGGTTGTAGTGGCGTTCTGTGCATCCTTTGAATAGACTGTGAAGAGGATGAATTTTGCAGTGTGAGAGATTACCTTGCGACACTGTTTTGGTGAAAATTAATCAGAACTACCTTTGGTTTCCTGTAGATCTGACCTGCCAGAGTAATAATGACACTACAGGGTCAAGACTCATAAAAAACATGATGCTTCCACATATATGGTTGGCCCAAAACAACATCATAGACATCAAGAGGGGAAACATCACACACTAAATCATCCTTGAAGAGTTGGATTCCATAGGAAAGGTGGCACTGTTGGATGATGATGCAGCAACATCGCTCCAACTTAGCAAAAGTGCCAGCAACATGCCAACAAAGCAGCACATCAACGTGCATTCAAGGAGAAGGGAGGCACAACCCTCTCATTTTAAAAATTTGAAATTACATTGAATGTTGTAAGGATTTTAATGCCAGACCATACTTTGTTAGGTAATGGTCAAAATTGTCTTAAGGGTTGCTTGTAGCAGGCTCGTAGCAGGACCATATCGTTTACAGGTCTGGGTAAGACTTGAATGTAAGCTTAATTGCAAATTAATTAGGTTAGGTGAAGAGGATGCGCTCGACAGAGCCCCTCTTTTGTAATAAAATATTTCTTCAGAGGAGAGGGGAAGTAGGATAGAGAGTTTGTGTGGGCCTCAGGAAAAGTAGGAGAGGTCTGAGAGGAGAGGCCATAGGGAGAATTAGGAGAGGTCCGAGAGGAGAGGCCTTAGGGAGAAAATGTTCTGAGAGCGAGAGAGAACTTAGGAAAACTAGAACTTTCACAGTCCAGTCTCTGTTGTAATCATCTATATAGACACAAACATTTAATAGAAAATAATATTTCTGGCATGATGTGCGTTTATGTGTTTACATTTTCCATGATTGAATGATTAGATGTTCATTTACAGTAGGGAGATAACTTTTCCTTATCTCCATTGAGTTTTGTTATAATTGTCTGGATTCTGTAGGTTGTGCAAGGTGTGCACAAAAAAACATGAGAAGTTCTGTAGCCAGCGCAAGGTATGCGCATCTGAACTCTATGGAGTCAGGAAGAACGTGCCAGGTGGGCACACCAGAAGAATTAACAAACTCAAGAGAATTCTCAAGGTTGTTGAATACCTTGGAGATATCACTGTGCAAAGGAAGCACATGGAAGACAAAACGTCTGAAGTTCTGTAGAAGCTCTGCTAGGTGGGAACAGAGCATGTGAGAGAGGTGCACAATAATAACTCTTTTGTCGAGTTCGAACAAAAACAAAGTTCTTGAACACTCTGCGAAGAAAGGCTCTATAAGGTATGCATTGAGAAGAATAATGCCAGGAGGGCGTGAAGCATTTCTTTGCAAGAAATACTTCGAATTGCGTTATTTGAAATCTCAATAGTACAAGGGGTGTATGAGCATGAATTTGTCTCAATTTCTCAAGCTCAGGAGGAACAGTTCCTTTGAGCACAGAGCAACAACTGAAAGAAGCATGCAAGGATCCTACAAAGAGTTGCAGAGATCAAGAAACCCTTCAAGGTTCCAGAGTAAGTAAGCTCAAGAGGGGTGACGTTCTTAGAATGTAGGCGAGATCCAAGTACTAGGATTCCTAGAAGAAATATTGAAGGCTGATACCTTCAAGTGTGAAAATATCCAAAGGAAAGGAGAAACATAAAGCTCAAGAGGGGAGGCACAATTGTCATCAGATTCGAGGGAATGAGCACAAGGGTTAAACCTTTCATATTTTGGGTATCAGGAGACTAGTGAGTGGGAGTATTTTGACTTCACAAGTGTGAAGGCACGAAGCTAGGAATGACAGATCAAAACTGTCAAATTTGGAGGATAGGTGGCGAAGATCCGGGAACCATCGGGGTTTCATAATTTGGGAAACCAGAGGTGAAGGTAAGTGCAAGGATTCACGATCACCGAAACACGAAATCACACTAGTTGTTGGATCTGGAGTGACAAGAGTCAGAGATCTACACCCATTAGAGATTTGGATATCGAGGGATGAGAGGGGAAGACTTCCCCAAAATCGTGAAATGAAAAGTCGTGATTGGATCTAGACCATTGGTCACAAGGAACTATGAGCCATCAGATTTGGAGGACGCGTGGCAGAAATCTGAAGGGCATCGACATTTTCATCACCGGGAGAACAAGGGAGAATACCGGTGAAATCTCATGAAGGGAGATCTCGTGAAAATCATCAAGATCGTCCATAGGAGAGACACATGGAGAGTGGTCAAGATTCGGGGAAAACCCCGAAAGGTTATGAGTCATCGATCCAATTAGATCATGGTCGTTGGTTCAAGAAGGATCTGGACCGTTGATCTCTCAAGGGGATACTTTGGCATTTCATGAATTGGGGAAATGAAAGGGAGAGTCATTTGACCCTCATTCCATAAATCGCGAAAGGTAGGATTACGATTAGATTCTGACCGTTGATCAAGACGGGCTGTAGACCATTGATCTCTCAGCAGAGAGATTTTGACATTTCTCCATCGGGGAATCGGGAGTGTGGACATCCCCAGAGTTGCGAAGGAGAATCAACGACATGAAATCGGGACCGTTGGTTAGCAGAAGATCTGGGCCGTTGAATTCCCAGGAGGATCATCGGGGTTTCGGGATCCGTGTGTTCAAAAAGCAAAGAGTCGTGAGACGTGAAGTCCTAACTTGCAAAATCGGGAAACGATCATGGTCGTCGATCAAGGAGGACACAAGACCGCCGAATTTGGTCTGGAGAAGGATTGGGATGTGGGGTTCGGAGATTTGAAAGAGAAGGAATGGCACTGCTTTGCAGTTTCCTGAATTGCGAAAGCTAGAGCACCTGAACGATTGGGCCCAGGTCATAGGACAAGTTCATATGGTCGAGGCTTAAGGGAGGAGCCAAGGAGCTGTTAAGCCCTTTCTGAGTTTTGGCATATTGAAAGAAAAGGAGACAAGAACACTCACAACAGGAGCCCCGAAAGCCGATTTCTGGTAGTGCCTTTGACTTTAAGCGCATGGTCATAGGGTTGTGGTCACATGAGGCTGATACATAAGAAGGGCCATAAATCTGAGTCCCATTTTGGGTTTTAGAAATTGAAGGAGTCGGGGAACTCACAATTAAATTCGCGAAACACAAATTTTGATAAGCGCCTTTTGAGTTAGACCGTGGTCATAGCAACAAGATCATATAGAGGGAAAGCTCGTGCTTGGTGCTTAAGTTTGCACACGGTGTATTTTCAACGAAGAGGACCTGTGGATTTGTTCAAATTGAGGTTCCAATAGGGAACTAGAGAGCCATTTCGACTCAGGAATTTGGAATGATCCAGTGACTAGTAGGTCGCAGAACCCCGTAGGGGAGGGGGGGCTGCATCAGATGACATGGAGATCTTGTCCCCGGTGAAGGCACCCGATGTTGCATGGCTGCAGGTGTGGTATTGTCGACAACCCCAACTATTTGATGACCTCAACTGAGATGAGGTTCTTCTGGCTATCACTATCAACAATTAATGTAATGTTGTCCCCTTCACCCACATCTTTGAATGGAAGAGGCACTCCCCCTCTTCAGGATCTATTGGTTCTTCTGGTTGAATTTTTGCAGCTATGACAGTAGCAATAGGGTCTACATCGATGATATTTTTGTTTTCAATATTTTCTGGATCATATTATGAATCATGGTTTGGCTCCTTATCTTTTACCTCGACCATGAATGACTGTTTTGAGCGACATTCATCGGTGTTGTGCTAGGGGATTTTGTGGAAGTCACACCCCTTCCCAATGTCATTCTTCGTCTTCCCTTTACCGTTATTTTCCTATGTGTTGGACTGGTTCTTGGGAGGCTGTTGGTTAGGGCCGTCTTTACCATGCTTTGTTTGTTGTGGATTTGAAGACCTAAAATCCCATTTGTTCTGGTGCCTAAATTTCTACTCGATTTTGACAGCATATCGATAGGCATATCCCAATGATGAGATGTTTAGGAAATCCATTTCAGTTTGGATGTACCTATGCAGAGCCCCATGGTCTTTTAGAACCATATGCTGCTTGAAGTCTTTGATACATATCTTGGTGCACAAGGTATGGAAAGTATTTTTGAACTTTGACACTGTTTGGCTCTTCTCTTGCCATAGCGTGGTCCATCTCATGTGCTGGTCTTCATAATTATCAATTGGGTAGTATTGTCCCTTGAACACATCCAAAAAAAAATCCCAAGTGGGATCGACCCCATATATTCCATATTACTTTGTGGAAATTTTATCCCAGTAAGTTTCCTACTAATGTTTGACATGGGGGAGAACCTTGAGGAGTGCGAAGGTGATCTTTTCCCTGTCGAAAAAATTGTGAACAGAGAAATAACCTTCTAGCAGATTCAACCATTTTTCTAAGGCATCCACATCTATCTGACCTTCAAATACGAGAATATAAAAATTAACTTGTACCTTGAAGGGAGAGGTTCCTCCAAGGTGGTCGCTTGATGAAGATGTGCCTGTTGGTATTGACAGGCATTGAAGGATGTGGGCAAAATTCTCCATCATTTCGTCCCTCTGTCATGCGAGAGCTTGCTCAAGCAACAGGTTAATAGAATCTTCTACTCAACAATTTTTATTTTCTACCACCATAGAGGGTTTCTTGGGCGTGCGAGAGCAATTGTCCTCAAAAGAGACAAAATCGAGACCCAACTTTCTATACTTGGACCTTGTCGAGGACATGCACTAAAAAACGTTCAAGAGCATCCTGCTCTGATACCACTGGTCCAAATTATTTTCGAAATGAAATGAAAGCATATATATTACAATGAAATACACATAAAAATTTCCATAAATAGAGAAATACAACAATACATGATTTCTATTAATGAAAGAAATGTACAGAGACTACAAAAATACAGAGTGCAAGACTCGCTAGAATGGTGGCAGTTTTATCTCTGAGAAGAGATGTGACGGCTATGATCATTCGTAAGAAGATGATTACAATGAGGCTATGAAGGATTTTTTATGATAAACATGAATTTCAAAACCCTATACATCCAAAAACCTAACCTTAGGAGATGAAGCACCAAAAGTCATATGGGCCCCGTTGGGGTAAGTTAGTACACTAAATTCTCGAGGTTGTAACTTTCGCATACGATATCCACTTTAGGCGTGTGATAGCCCGTTGGAAAGGTATTTTTGAGAACTAGACATTAGGACATCAAAAGATAACTCTGTCTATAGTTTGACTATGACAAGCCAATAAAACATTGTTTATACCCCCAAAACAACCCCAGAAGTACAAACAGATGTACTTAAATGAAAACTTCCAAAATAAGACATTTCGAATAGGTGGGTGGCCACCAATATCCATATGGATGTTTTGTAGGGCCTTAGGACAGCCCCATAATTCCAAAACCCACAATTACAAAGAAATTTCCCCAATATAGAGAAACATGCTAAGCTGAAAACTCTCAAGATGAACCAGTTGGAATTTGGAACAGGTGGGTGGCCACCAATATCCACCTAGATCAGGATGTGTCTCAAATGATCATTATGATGCTCCTTGTTATATTAGCAAGGGTTTGTAATCCTTGAAAATATTCCAATGAATTAGCCTCATAACTGGTGGCTTTCACCAATGCCCCTAGACAAATTGAGTTTCTTTATATCCTCTAAAAGTTAATATAAATCCATTTCCTTGCCTTCTAGAATATTCCAAGTAAATTAAAACTAATTAAATAAGACAATTTAAAATATAAAACTATTACATTTAAACATTATATACATAAGTAAATAATTTTTTTAGGATTGCTTTATTCTTTTTTATTTTATTGACGTCAACGGTGATATGTTGTAATTTTTACATTAATATTATTGGTTTTATATTTATTCATGATTAATAACAATATAAGGTAAAATATAACACATTTTACATTGTAAATAAGATGTTTTCTAAATCGAAGTTCATATTTCGCATGACATTTTCTATATTGTTGGACACACCAACCACATCGAGAGGCGGGGGGTGAATCAGTGTAGGCCTATTTTTACACATCTTACAAAACTTTAGTTAGCAATAACTTGTAACATTATTACTCATTACTTCCATTCACAACTATTTGCTTGCATGTAAACATATCTCAACAACATACATCAACAATAAATAACTATGAACCATGGACACAAATAACACTAGATATATGTGTAAGTTTCTTTTGTATTATGTGTTACATGAGACTACAATCTATAGGATTTTATAAACACCAACTGAAAAAGGAGCACCAACTCCAAGGGAGCACCAACTCTCAATGCAAGATCCATCTTGCAGATCTCAACACCAACTGAGATGTGAGGAATCCAACCCTCAAGGGCATGACCCAGCTTGTAGATAGAAAAAAACATCTCAACATGTATATGAATTTTCTATACTGTAGCATGTGTATATATGTGACCTATCCTCTGTCAGCTCATGTACACCTTCATAAAACTAGGGTTTCTGAAACTTCAAAACTTCTGGCCCTTCAAACCTTTGCTTCCTTTGTCACAACAACCTCCAACCTGTCACTGACCAACCTATGCCATCATCAACCACAAACAAATTTGTACCATCCAAGAAACTATGCATGTTCCTCATGCATACACCATGACACAACATAGATATCCCTCAACTACATCAAAACTAGACCACTCAACCAACCAACCAACATCTACCATATCCAAAAATCATAACAACCATACAAAGAATGCTTCAATAATTCACCATACCCTAAGAAAATCTATGCATCAAAACAACATGTAACAATACCAGAACTTCTATAGCAGATATGAACTTGTAGAATGTTTTCCTGGGAACTGGCTTCATACTTCAGGGACCTGGCACCAACAACTACTCAAGCTTTCCATGACCTTTCCACATATACACAGCTTGTTCTTTTGGAAGCTCGCATATGTATGTGACCTGGCCTTCTTCACCCCGTGTATGTACATGACTTGGCCTTCTTCTTCCCATGTATGTATGTGACCTATTCCACTGCAACCCGCATACAACTTCAGAAAACTAGGGTTTTTTGAAATTCTGAAACTATCCCCATCAAACCTCCTTTCTACCTCAAACTTGTGGAACTTCTAATGAAACCATGAGTACCTGCAATGAACCTTTCACCAAATAATATATATTCAATATATTCAAATATTTCCCTCAATAAGATACCCTTTCTCTCTTATTTATACTTCTCCAAGTATATTCCTCTAGGGGTTATCTTCTAACCAACTTCCTTATTTTAGGGCTAACCCACTTCTAACCACTTTGTCCACTTACACCTACTTTATCCAAAAATAATAAATTCTCCACTTCTAGTTGCAACTAGTTTATTTTTAATTACTTTATTATTGCAAACACTTAACCCATGATTAACTTCTAGTTGAAACCACTTTGGCTAGTCAACTTCTTCTAGGGTCTTCTAGAATAATTTCATTTCTTTGAATTTCTAGAGGCTTCTAGATAACTCATGAGGGTTCTCTAACTTCTCAAGGCCATATCTCCCTAACTGTGAAGAACTGTGTGATGTACCAGATATCACCGGAAATGGAATGACATGTACTATCCATCTAGAATAGTCTCACTGGAAAATTCATTGATATTCATTACATTATTCTTCAACCATACTTGGGTTCCCTAACCACACTGCTAAAATTAATCAACCACCTAACCATTTGGAATTTTCAAAGCATCTTCCCATGAGGTATTTCACCATAATGGGACCACTTTGGAGTTCATCCATTTGGTACTTCCTACATAAGAGCATCCTTATCGACTACCTTGAACATAAAATCAATGATACACTGATACAACAATGATCAAACTTGACATCAATGACAACAAAACAATCCATCTACACATCAATCATCAATGAAAACACATCAACACATCAATCCATATACACGTCAAACATCAATGACAACACATCACTATGACACTACTTGTCATCAACCCTTTGACATCAATCCTTTGACATCAATGACAACATAGTCTGACAATATCCCCCTTTGGCATTTATGGAAATACCAACATTGATGTAAACATTTAGCCAAGGAAATGCTCATGCTCCCCCTGTGATCATTTCTCCTTATCAATGTTTCTATCTCTCCCCCTTTGACATCAATGGAAAAGGGTATATCTCTTTGGGTTTGCTCCCCCTAACTGAACTCTCCTTGAGGTTTCTCCCATTGTCTATATGCCTTTCATATTCCTCTAAATAATCTCTCTCCCTTTGAAAAAAGGATTAACTTTTCCTGTCGACATGACATTGTAACTACTTTAACCAAACATGGTTAAGAGAATAAATCCCCCTATGGGTATGTCTCCCTCTATATTCTTTGCAAGATGAACAATATGCTACCATTGCAATCTGCTTCTGATCTGCAACTACTATTGTAACTCTCTGTATTTTATCATCAACCATGTAAACTTGTGCCATACCATACGTCAAGTGTATGCCAACATACATACTATCTTATGCATCGAAGAAAAAGATATGTCAACAATGTGTAGTGAATCATGAACAAAGCATCAACCATATACATCCTATGCCATACCATGTGCCAACCATGCACATCAAATATTTGCATCAACATGTGCCAACCATGCACATCAATTATGTACATCAACCATGTACATCAACAATATACCATAAGATATCATCAATGGAGTATATCAACCATATGCCAAGAATATGTGCTAAATGTGTGCCAAGCATGAATCAACATCACCAACAAGTGCCTTCAATAATGTACCAACAAAAAAGTGTCATATCACTCATGATATGCCTCTACCATAAACCAAGTGCCACAAACCATATGCCAAGAAATGTATCTTAACCATCAAGCATCAATCATGTACCATATACCATCAACAAGTGCATCAACCATGCACCACTTGTACCACAACAAGTGCATCGACCATGCACCACTTGTACCACAACAAGTGCATAAACCATGCACCAATCCTCAATAAGATGTACCACAATCAATATGTGATTCCATACATATATGGCACATCATCCACAAACCATGTGCCAATCATACATCAATTGTAGATCAAGATATGACTCATCAATGATGTCCAACATTACCACTTCATCAACTCATCAACTACATGTCCCAATATGTAGCTCAAATACATGCCAAATACATGCACCAAGACATCCTCTAACAATACATCACAAGATATATCAATGGAGCTCACATATGTACTAGCCATGTACTACAACAGATCTGCCTCAAAAACAATTCACTACAACAAGTATTAAATTGCCAATAGTACCTCTAAACATGTACCAAGGATGTTCCTCAATAGATCAATGATATACCTCTAATTAGCATCACATCATCATGATATATCTCATTAACAAGGTTCCATAACATCATTGATAAAGTACTCAACACAACTAGCAATATACTTTATCAAAAATGCATCAATCCACACACTAAGGTTTGTACCATGCATCCAATATAGGCCTTAAGCACATGCTTCAAAACTCAAACACATATCATCACCATAAATTCATCAAACACACAACCTAAAACTAAAACCATCTCATACCTTGCATAAACAGAGTTGTACCATCATACCATGTTGCAACTCATCTGTACACCTTCCTTTTAGGGCTTTACCATAGGTACGTGACCTGTTCCTCAGAAAGTTCATGTATGTACGTGGCCTTTCTATAGATTCCCTCATGTATATACGTGACTGATCCCATAGGAACCCACGTATGGATCAAAAAAATTAATCTTTCCTCATTATTTATGCCTTCATTCATGTATGAATGTTCAGTCTGTTGGAACATTGGTTGTTGTCATTGATGTCAACCCTAATCATGGGTTTTGGACCGCAAGATTGATGAAGGTATTTGGACATGAAGGAAAATTCACATGCAGATACAACACCCATGGATGGATAGTATAC
>ML777425.1:1408151-1428492 GCA_009831015.1 Picea engelmannii
TATATATATATATATATATGATATTTGTAGTAGATTATGTCATCCACCCCTTTATACCTGTCATCCTGTGCACTGTGGTCCATCACCTCACAAGCAAATTTTTTCTTGGAGTATTTCACCAAGATTTAGGATTTCCAATCTACCTAAACCTTTGCAAGTGAAAACACCTCTAGTTTTCTGGAGAGAGCATCTACAACTGCATTTTTTCCCGTTTACATACTCAATGTCAAAATCATAGTCCTACAGTTTGCTAACCCATTTTTTTTGCCTTTCATTCAAGTTTTCCTACCCCAAAAAGTGACGTAATTTGTTGTGGTCTATCTTAACCACAAATGTTCCACCTACTAGGTACTATCTAAAATTCTCTAAAGCATGCATGGTGGTGAGCATGTCCTTGTCATATATGGAATAGATTCTTACCAACTATGTGATCTTTCTACTCTTGTATGCAATCGAATGCCTTTGTTGCATCAAAACTGCTCTTATCCCTTCACCTGATGCATTGCATTCAAGCATAAAAGGATGATTGAAGTCAGGAAGTTCTAAAATGAGGAAGGTACTCATCACTTCCTTCATGTGGTAAAATTTATTTTGAGCCTCTTTGGTCCATCTGAATGCTCCTTTCTTTGTGATTTCTGTGAGTGGTGCGACCAACTATGAAAATCATTTCACAAGCCATCTGTAATAACTGCAAATCCCAAAGAAGCCACGTAGGTGTGTGATATTTTTGGGTGGTGGCCAATCCAATATATCTTGTATCTTCTCCTTGTGCACCTACACTTCTTATGCACTGACCACATGTCCCAAGTATAGAATCTCTTTCATGCCAAATTCACATTTTGACTCTTTAGCATATAGAGACTAGTCCTTCATGATTCTTGGGATCTCATCCAAGTGCTTCATGTGATCCTCCCATGTCCTTCTATAAATCAGGAGGTCATCAAAGAATACCAACATAAATTTCCTCAACTTCTTTTTGAAGATATGATTCATGCATGAATAAAAAGTAGCTAGTGCATTAGTCAACCCAAATGGCATGACCAAAAACTCGTAGTGCCCATAATGGCATCGAAAAGAAGCTTTTGGGATGTCCTTCTCTCTCACTTTGATATGGTGGTACCCTGATCAAAGATCAATATTTGAGAAATATACTGCCCCATGCAACTCATCCAATAGCTCATCTATCCTATGAGTTGGGTACCTGCTTTTAATTGTCTTCTTATTCAACACCCTATAATCAATGCACATCTGCATCATACTACCCTTATTATTTACCAACACAACCGAAGAAGTGAATGGATTTGTACTTGGACTAATATGTCCCATCTTGAGTAGCTCCTTAATTGCCTTTTCAATATTATCCTTGAATTTCTTAGGGTTCCTATATGGAGTAGTGATTACTATTTTGGCTCCCTCCTCCAACTCAATATTGTTCTTGAATCGCCTGTCGGGTGGTCTCCATGGAGGTATATGAAAAAATACTTGGTCATGTATACTCAATAGTGTCTAGATGTCCACATGATGCTGATGGATTCTACTGTAAGGATTCTCAGTAGTGACCAAGCACTCTACTGCATAAGAGACATCACCATGTCTGAATATTTTCTCCATCTTTTTAGCGGAGACGATCATGGGAGCATCATTTGAAATGCATCTTAAGACCACTTTCATCCAATCCGTTGCCTTAAATTCCAATTCCATAGCCTTGTATTCGATTGTATGCATCCCTATGGACACAAGCCACTGAACCCCCAATATGACATTCGTATCCTGTAAATCAACTACATAGAATTCATCAATCACTGTGTAGTTTCCCAATGCCAAACATAGTTGCAGAATATTCTGTGTGCAAGGTATGACATTCCCACTAGATACTTCCACATCAAATCCCTTGAAATCCATCGTATGGATCCCTCTCTTAGCCACCAAGGCTGAGTCAATAAATTTTTGGGTTGCCCCACCATCAATCAATATGGTGACTCATTGACCCTATAAAACACCCCTGATCCTGAAGGTGTGAAATATTGAGACACTTGATAGAGTGGAAATATCGCCACTCTTGGATTCCTCCTATGGCTTCTCCTCAGTTGATTTGTACTACTCACAATCCTGTATATGATCTTCTTCATCCTCATCCTCACTCTCTAAGAGGACCTCTATATAATGTGCTTTTACCTTACCCATACACTTGTGTCTAGTCTCCCAAGGTTATTTTCATTTTAAGAAAAGCTTCTTTCTCCTCAACGCATTACGAGTTTCCTCATCCATATTGTTTTTTCCCATTCCTTCTTTTTGAAAGGGATTCTTATCTTTTTTCTTTTGAGGAATGAATGGTTTGGATAATTTTTTTGTCTTTGGGAACACATCCTCCATGTCTCGTGTCCAGGTGATAGCATCCTACATCATCTTTGGTTTTAAGGCTTTCACCCAACCATGTAGTGGCTCAGATAATCCTTCAGTAAAATACATCACCAACCTCTACTTTGATATGTCTATCACTGTGACCGCCAACCTATGAAACTCAATGATGTATACATCCAGTGTCCAAACCTATTTGATTTGTGCCAACTCCTTGAATTGTATCCCTAGATATTTCTTGTCAAACCTCTCCATCATCTTCTATGTGAAGTCCATGTAATAGGTTTTGTTGGCATGTCCTAGGCTGACCAATCCATGGTACCACAACTCATGGGCCTCTCCATCTAAATGCAAGGTAGATAATTTAATTTCCTTATCCTCTATCACGCTATTAATTTGGAAGAATGTATCCAACTTTTGAACCCACACTCAAGCTATGGATTTTCTCAAACCATCAAAAGAGGGAATGGAGAGCTTCCCAACCTTCCTCCTGACATCACTGTTCTGCTGACCCCTATTAACATCCCTTGGCCTATTCCTATATTTGATATTGCAGTAGTCCTTTAGTGACATGGATTCCTCGAAATCCTCACCCATATCTTGATACTCCCTCCAATAATAATCAAAAGTATCACCTTGACCTTGTTTCCCTTGATTCCCCGTTAGTTGGTTCCTTGTGAACTGAGGTAAAAGCAGCCTGGGAACGATACTTCCTGTGGTTTTGGTACCAACTTGTGCAGGAATATGGTTTTTTCTTCCCTCTGTGTGGTTTCTATTTTTCCCGTTGGGACCTCCTACACCTTTGTTTCCCCCATGGTGTCCATTAATGCCTCCATTTCCATTATTACCCCCATGGTTTTGGTTTTCCTTCTTGGTAGCAATCAACTGTTCCAATAACTGTGCTAACTGTTGTTTCCCATTTTGTATTCCTTCTATAATTTGCAAGGCCCCATCTTCATTCTAATCCCCTATGGCTACTTCTTCTTGTTCTTCCTTAGGTTTATTTTCTTCTACTATCTCTTCCTGGTTGAAGATATTTTCTTCCCCTCGCTGCCTCCTACTTCTGTAGGTGATGTACCCTTCTCTGTCTCCTTGATTCATGAAATTTTAAATCCCCTTAGGATGGAAAGACTTAGTCTTTGATACTACTATAATGTACTATGCCATGATTTTCCCTTAGTTTTCATTCAATTTGTTGTTATAGATATTTAGTCAAACATTTGGTGTGCAATATTATTTATCTACCATTAATATTTTGGTCGCTTATCAACAATGAAAGAGAAAATTGGTAATATTTCACTCATAAGTTATTACTCCAAAATGTATGTATCAACAGTACATAATTTATTTTCACAGTGCTTTGAACATCAATATAAATGGTGACTGAAACATGGATTGTTCATAAACAAGATCTGACTATGACTTAAGAAATTTACATAGCAAACATATGTAAGGTATACAAGCCTGTGAGTTGGAGTTTGTGCAAATTTATGTAAGATATTTTCTTAGCAACTAACATGTGTGAAATCGCCTTCAATATGGAATGATACAATTATTATTTACTCTAGTATCCACTCAAAACTTAACCACAAGAATGATGGTGCAACCCAGAACTAGAATCACCACTCTTAGCAAGTGGATAATATAGCTTCCAACAATTTGGCTCTCCTGGTATATGATTTTCCCACATAATGAAATCTCCCAACATCAATAAAATATCAGATCAAGTGAACACTTGGCCCAGGTCTGATATTTTGTCTTATCACAGGAATGAATGCGCCCAACACTGATATTTGGTTCATCCCATACAAAAAATCGTGCCAAATCACCCAGATTCGCCTCTCTATATTCAAGAGACATGAACTTTGCACCCTATTCGACCTCCTACAAGAACAATGAAATGCCCAACTTCATAGAATGAAAATTTGCCTTATTTTCCCATGATTTATTTTGGTAAAACTTTGTCTTCCTAAGCATCTTGACCCCTTATTTGAAAAATAACTCAAGGCCTCCTCTAGAAACTTAGACACAATAAGAATCTTTCTACAGGTAAGGATATCTCTATCTAGTAATGAAAACATAGTGAATGAATCTATGAGATCTCTCCCAAAATGACCAACTAGGGTGGATTTCTGTCACCACCAAAGCCAATCTCTGAAAAATCCTCTTAGGGTTTCTGTCCCAAGAGTTCCAAATCCATAAAGAGCTATCTCAATGAGAAATTAGAAAATACCAATGCAAGAATGAGAGAGGGCACCTTCTTTTCCCCTTTTTTTCTTTCATTCACCTTTTTGTGACATTTTTACCCTTTAATAAGTTTAAGTGATTTTTCATATTCTCAAAGTCACTTAGGTTCCTTTTTAACCACTTACTCAATGTCCCCTTTTAAAACTAATTTAATACCCGTGCCCATGACATTAAGTAAATAATTAATTCCCTTTTTATACCCTAAATGTAGCCTACAGGAATTACTTAATCTATTTCGTCAATCCCTAGAGGACTCAATCCATATAGATGTAGGTTGTTATGAATCCTACAACCTCATCCTCCTTCTTGTCGATGACAACTTGTACTGGTCATCCTTTGGATCTAGAACCAATATTTTTGTAAACTAACATAACACTTTACTCTTAAATAATGTTTGTTGGCCCTTGACCAAGTTCGGGAGATTCTTGGTCATGTTGACCTATTTTGGGACTTCGACAACCTGTCGAAGGAGGAGTGCAAGACGAAGCGGAAATCACAGGATCTCAGCCCACTTTTGGGTCCTTTTTGGGTTATTGGGATTATGTAATGGGAATGGGATGTCAGCCCATGGGTTTACCCATGCTTAGGCCTATTTTGCATGTATAAATAGAAGGCTAGGAAATGTAAGAAGGAAGAAGTGCATCTATGTGATGTGAATGAGAGTAGAGTATGTAAGTGCTTTGTGCATGACTGTAAGAGGTTTGCAAAGCTAAGTGAAAATCATTGTAAGAAGTTATATAAGGCTTTGTGTTGTAGCGCAAGGAAGAAGGATCTAGGGAGCTGCGTAAATCTTATGTCCTGTGCGAAGTAAGGGTTTGAGGCTCTGTGCTTGTAACTGCTTGAATGAAGACAATAAAGAAGAAGAGTTGGTGGACGTAGCCCCAGGGTGGGGGTGAACCACGTAAACACTGTGTTATTATTCTTTGTGCTGATTCTGATGCATTTATATGTTATTTGCTAAATGCTTAGGGATGACTAGATAGATATGCTTATGATTGGTGCTAATGATGTATAGAATGCTAGATCTGATGTATATGAATGTGATAAGTTCTTGATCTATTTGATCTGAGTAATATGTTGATGCTAAGTGCTTAATTACGATAGATTAGTGTGAATGTTGTGAAGCCTTGTTTTATCAACGAAGTAGTTATTGATTGCATATTTTGGAAACTGATGGTGCTAAGTGCTTTGTTAAGTATCATAATCATAGATCTGTGTCCCAGCTAAGGTTGCAAACACCTGAGTCTTGCAAACACCCCTATCTCTACCTCAGGTGAGACTTCATCTGCTTCGCAGGTGTTGCCGAAAGGGCCAGTAGTTAGGGTTTTGTTGGTGCGCTGTTGTAGCATTGAACCCTGGGTCTACCCCTGTGCCAACAAATGGTTCCGTTGCCGAGACTGAAACTGTGATTTCTAGTAACTAAGAAGAATAAGCTTTGTGCAAAAGGTTGACCTAAAAGTCTTGTGTGAAGATCTGTGCCCTAGTGCGCAGTACCCTACTCGATTTATAAATCTCTGTGTTGAAAGAAAGAATCTCAATCTGAAGAAAAGAAGCAAGATCTGAACGCTTTGTGCTCTAAGAAAGGTAAAAGTGAAAATTTTTGATTAAAAGAGGTAAGATCCGCAAGTTATGTGCTCTAATAAAGGTAAGAATAGTTAAAAGTTCTAGATCTGAAAGCTTTGTGCTCTGTAGAATTAAGATAAGTGGAAATTTTTGTTTCTAGAATATGGATCTAGGTATGTTTGATAGATTCTGTCCTAGCTTAAAAACTAAGGCATTAATAGATGAAAGAAGGTTTGATATGAATAGATATGATAAGAATAGTGAAAGATATGTTATACCTATGCATAGAAATGATGTTTGGACTAACAAATGGATGCAGGATCCTAGAAATAATTTATTGCAAGTTAGCTACCATGATCCTAGTGCGCAGTACAAAAGAGGTTGGGGATCATTTAAAATAAAGAGAGGATTAACCCTCTGTTACAGCTACAGAAAACTGGGACATCTAGCTAAGGAATGCCTTGGTGGAAGACCTAGTTGTCTTTGTTGTAAATCTCTAGACCATGAAGTATTGGATTGTCCTAGAATGATTGCTAAGCTTGAAAAAATAAATCTAAATCAAGAAAACCCTAAGGCAGATCTAGAACTAGCAGAACCTCTGAAAGAATCCAAGAAAGTATTGCTACAGATGAAAGAAACCTTGAATGACCACCGACATGTTAGGTTATCAGAGATCTTTAAAGAAAAAGAATGCATCGAAGTAAGGATAGGAGACTTCGACATTGGCTATGTTCTATATGAGGAAACACAAGTGAATATCATGAAAGAAAGAACTTGGGAAGCTATAGGGAGGCCTGCTATGATTCCTTCCTTAGGAGGAATAGGATTCTTCAGAGGAAAACTGGTAAACCTATGTGGGAAGCTCACTCAGATATCTATGAATACCAATGGAACTTTGACAGAAGTAGAGTTTGAGATTACTACATTTATTGAGGACAACACCCCATTTACTATGTTACTAGGGAAACCTTGGATTGAAAAATATCAAGCCAGATGAAAAGAAGAAGAAGAAGTTTTGGAGCAGAAGAAACAAGAATTAAAATATTTCATGACTAGGAAGATCTCGCACAATTGATTGAAGAATAGGAGAATAGATTGAAGCTATTTTACACTAGAGAACTTGATGTCAAAGCTGCAAGAACATTAGAAGACCCATAGAAGACTGAAGTACCTATCCCAGATAAAGAAAAAATGTTACCCCTGAGTCCTAGGAAAGGACCTCAACAACGCGCAGTGACTATGTCAAAAGAATATAAGAATCAATATGGAACACGGACTACCGAGATGAAGCTCACTGGAAATAAGGCTAGGAAGCTAAGTAAGAAGAGAGATAAGATTGAGAAGTCACATAAAGTTCCAGAAGGAACCTTGCAGAAATAAAAATTGCAGAAGTGGAGCTTCGCCGGGATATCAGAACAACGACACATGGCACTTATCCATGGTGAAGCAATATAGTCGTTAGGGACGATATATCCGTTCGACTTCCACTCCGAACAGAAAGAAAGGAAATAAAGGTTCATCCTTAGACCATTGGACCATGCCATAATGTACAAAACAAGAGTTAATAAGGATTCATAACCGTTGCAAGCGAACCATTGTCAAGTTTCCTACTTATTCCATCACGCCATGCATGAAGAACACTTTGCTAACTGAGATTTTTGAGCTCGTAGACTAAGCCAAGTTTATACAATGACCTCTGAACTCTTTCTCTCTATCTCGTTACCATGCCTACATTACTTTCCGAACCTGAGATATTCAGTCGAGTGCGTATGTCCGAAGAACTCACCGCAGAAGAAGATTCAGTAACGAAAGTTCTCCTCGACTTAAGGACTGAAAGAGTCATGTCGGAGAGAGGACTGTCTATCGTTCTAAAAGCATCATTGACGAGAGGAGTGCAAGCCTTCCTGTCGACTTCCCGAGCAGGACCATCATGACCCACCAATGAGAAGTGAACCAAGCACAGAGACGATCTTGCAAATTCTAAGTTGATTCTGAGCATTTTACCCGCCTATCTACCACCTCTGAGTGGCGCGATAAATTGAGACAGTGTGCCTAGAGACTTCAAGTATGAATTGGTCATTGTGTACCTCCCGAAGGGGATACATGTAGATCAAGAAAGGATTGCAGTGTTGAAGTTTAGTGACTTCAACCTCGGCGACAAGAAGGCCTACAACATGCTCTCCCTACATAAGTATCTGACTAGGACTAAAGGAAATAATTCGAAGATCTTTCCTCAGTCATGGATCTAGAACCTCGCGCAGTCCACCCTACTGAACGTTATGAAGATTCTGCACTTCAGACGATACTAGGAGGTGAACGCATGCGTCAAATTGTTGCTTTCATGTTACCATGGAGGTTATTTGTGGTTGAACCGCCGCATTATAGTGGATCCGACATTAATCAATCAGAATACTCGGATTAGCATGCAAGGCCCTGACCCATAGGAGTTTTACCCTGGAAAGGCCATAGACCGAACCCTAGCACAGAGGATCAAAGAGACTTATGGTGATGTAGAGAATGGCACGCCAGGCTACAAGGTAGCCTCTATCAATAGCAGTGCAATGCGCCTATCCTATCAGTTGATCACGGGAAAATTAGTTCGCAAGAACCGGCCCACCCAAGTGACTGGAATTGTAATCGACCTCGCAGGGAAGTGCATAGAGGGCCTAGAAATGAATTGGGTGAAGTACTTGGTGAACCAGTTGGAACTGGACTGCAGGGAAGTGCAAGATCAAGGATACGAGTTCCACTTCAGCTGGCTTCTCATCCTGATCACTTTCATCACATGGGAGATGTCGAAAGGTGCGACCTTCCCAAACATCGAACCGTTTGAACCCCTGGACACAAAGTTCAGTATGTTGTGGTACTCGAATGACACGAATAAACAGTGGCATTCGAAGCTGGCCATCCAACCAGTTGAAGCTGGCCATCCAATATGAGCCACACATGACCCCTAATACTCTCCACAAATTTTGGCCTTTGATGAAATTCAGTGCAGACCGCCATTTTATTTACATCACAGCGCGCGTCGATGCTCATAAACAACAGTTTCAATCATACTACAAGCTAACGGAGGAGGACTTGGAGGAGATCACCAAGGATTGGTCGACGAACCTCCTCATTCCAACAAACCCTGTAGAAATATCCAACATAGAAATCCCAGAAACTGTGTCGGATACACGAGGACCGAGCAAGACAAATAAGAGTGAAGAGGTTCACGATGTAGACAACACATCTATAAGGACTACTTCCATCTCACTGGACGAAGGGGGTGATGGTGAAGAGGTAGAAGGCACAGAAACAGAACAAAATAAAGGTGAGATACCACCGCCTAGGGATGAAGAGGACTCCTCGAAGAAAAGGAAGGTTTCACCTCTGAAACCTTCCTCCCGGAAGAAATCTAGAACCCGTATAACTAAGATGCAGACTACCCTCACTTCAGATGATTTTAGTTTCATCATTGTAACCCTGAACGATGCTTCACTGGAGATAGTAGAGAAGAAGGAGGCGAAGTAGGAGAAGATGTATAATCATATTGAGATTGAACTCCAAGGGGTGCAACAAGCACTACAGTCTAGCCGTGCAGTGTCCACTGCACCTCTGACAGTAGGAACACTAGAACCAGGGGATGAGCCAGCTCAACTCCATCAGATTGTTGATACAATTGAATCTTTCCTTCGACGAGCTCAAGAAGAAACAATGCAAGCCACCTAGGCTTTAACATAGGTATAGGGAGTCCTTATGGAGCAACGCAACACTTCAGAACGAGAAAAGATTTCTCTCCAATCAAAGTGGGATGAAGAGAAAGTAGAGCTACAACAAAGAAAGGAACAATTGCTCGCAGAGTAACTCAAGATAAAAGAAATGGTCAATAGAACACTTTGCTCAGTGACAATCGTCGAAGTATAGATCAAAGAATGAGTTCCACAGTAGGTGGTGCAACTTGAAGGAGTGGTCTAGAAGCTCCAGCAACGCATCACATATCTAGAGCTCCACACTGTGCCTGAAACCCCTCAAGAGATAAGAGACCAGTGAGAAGCAATAGCTCACAGCGAAGTTGACATATTAAAATCTCTTGCACTGGAATGCAAGCAATTGAGTAACTGCAACGCTCATACCTATGAAAACCTCATTGAGAATCCATATTTATAGGCATTGGAGGTACAACTTAAAGAAGCAAAGCAACACGTAGACATGGTACAGGTTCAACTAAAGGCTCTGTCGCCCGTGGAAAGAATGAAGCGGTCTCAAGAGCAATGCACCACCCAACAACAGATCCATACACTTCAAAGCAGAGTGATGGAAGTTACTCAATGACTTCAACCAATACAAGATCAGGCATGCCAACTATTCACTGAAGTTGAAAGCCAAGGAGCGTAATTAGAACAGGTTGTCATTGCAGTAGAACAATGCCTAGAAGGGCTTGTGAACGACACAGTGATCTAGGAGTTCACTGAGCAAGAGGTTGTAGCAAAGTAGCAAGTCGAAGTAGCTCGAGCTAAGATCAAGGTGTTCGAAGTAGAATTGGTCAGACCAAAGTGACTTAGGACGAGTCATAGGTGAGTGTTGGGGGCCTATTGGCCCTTGACCAAGTTTGGGAGATTCTTGGTCATGTTGACCTATTTTGGGACTTCCATAGACTGTTGAAGGAGGAGTGCAAGATGAAACAGAAATCATGGGATCTCGGCCCACTTTTGGGTCCTTTTTGGGTTTTTGGGATTATGTAATGGGAATGGGATGTCAACCCATGGGTTTACCCATGCTTAGGCCTATTTTCTATGTATAAATAGAAGGCTAGGAAATGTAAGAAGGAAGAAGTGCATCTATGTGATGTGAATGTGAGTAGAGTTTGTAAGTGCTTTGTGCATGACTGTAAGAGGTTTGCAGAGCTAAGTGAAAATCATTGTAAGAAGTTATAGAAGGCTTTGTGCTGTAGCGCAAGGAAGACGGATCTAGCGAGCTGCGCAGATCTTCTATCCTGTGCGGAGTAAGGGTTTGAGGCTCTGTGCTTGTAACTGCTTGACTAAATAAAATAAAGAAGAAGAGTTGGTGGACGTAGACCCAGGGTGGGGGTGAACCACGTAAACATTGTGTTATTATGCTTTGTGCTGATTCTGATGCATTTATATGTTATTTTCTAAATTCTTAGGGATGACTAGATAGGTATGCTTATGCTTGGTGCAAATGATGTATAGAATGCTAGATCTGATGTATATGAATGTGCTAAGTTCTTGATCTATTTGATCTGAGTAATCTATTGATGCTAAGTGTTTAATTACGATAGATCAATGTGAATGTTGCGAAGCCCTGTTTTATCAATGAAGTAGTTATTTATTGCATATTATAGAAAATGATGGTGCTAAGTTCTTTGTTAAGTATCATAATCATAGATCTATGTCCCAGCTAAGGTTGCAGACACCTAATTCTTGCAACCACCCCTACCTCTACCTCGGGTGAGACTTCATCTTCTTCGCAGGTGTTTCCGAAAGGTCAGGTAGTTAGGGTTTTGTTGGTGTGTTGTTGTAGCATTGAACCCTAGGTCTACCCCTATGCCAACAATGTTTCCATATATTGTTCCCAAATTTCATAGTTTTGGTCATTTCGGACCATAGGATATTGTTTGGAACTCATAATTTTAATCTACAGATCCATTGTATATTTAGTCTGTAAGTCGAAACCTTGAGTCAATCTACCACACAAACCCCTCTTATCAAGAGAAAAAACAACCGACTATCTCTATAAGACTTGTAGACAACATGTTAGATCTCAAATCACTAGCTCTAATATGATGTTGGAGAATTAGAGGATTAGGTAGATTAGAGATATAGTATTCCAAGAGAGAAATGGTGTCTAGAAACACTATTATATCTCTTAAGAACTATCGAACTTAGCTCAATATAAATAACAGTGTAAGAAACCAAAATATTTACATATAAAATACACTACATGCATGCTCACTACTTTTTTTTTGTTTTTAGATTGACCCATAGGGCCATTTTATATAGCACAAATATGTAATCATCTCTCTTGAAGTGAGGAAGATGGGGTCTACATAGATTGGTTAGGGTGTATAAAATAATCAATTTTTTCCTCATTTTATGCACTAGTTGATTGTATTGTTTTAACTACCCAACCAATCAAATGCTTAGTTGACCATCCAATCGATCACTTAGTTGGATCTCATAGTTGACTATCAACTTTCAAGTTATTGTCTCCAAAAAATGTAGAGAAATGATCATCCTGGATACCCTATTGTACCAACAATATACTCTTATAAAATATTATATTTATTTTCATTGCATATTGAAAAGATTTTACAAAATATCTAATATTCTCTTATGTTGAAAAGTTTTACAAGATATGTATTAAAAAGTAGAAAAGTTGCTAAAGAAATATAAATATAGTATTTTTCATATTAAAATACTTTACCAAATATATATTAAAATAGAAAATTTAGTTTAAGAAATGATTATCATTATCATTTGATTATATTGTCTACTTTGTTTTTTCAAGAAAAAAATCATGTCTTTGATATTTCAAGTAGAAATCAAAATACATTTTGTTAAAATCTTTTGGCTCAGTTCATGACTATCAGAACTAATAAACCTTTAAATATTGAAAGATTGGTTGTCATTGATTTCAACCCTTGAAGAAGTCCGGTAGCCCCAAAGGTATGGTTATGGAACCCATAGTTGATCAAGGAAAAAGGTTGTGGAGGATGGTGTAAATGAAGATAAGTCACTCATGGATTATTATTCCTCATCATCCCATTTCTGGTGATAGGTGGTATTCCATGTAGTTCCTCACGATTGTAGATTTATGGCCTCGAAGAATGGTCAAGAAGCCCCTATTTGGTTACAAGTCTTTAATGGAAGGGTAAAGTGGTTGTAACAAGAAATTCAAGAATCCCCTAAAATTAAGGAAAGAGGTTACCCAAAAAAAGTATAAATACACCTCACGGAGTCATTCACAAGAACATTCACTCACTTATTCTATTGAATATATTCTAGTAAACTAGTAATCTATTTGACAAGTTTGCAATGGAGAAATCTAGGGTAGCAACAAGTGAGAAGTGTGGGAGTTTCAAGGTTGCAGAGGAGAGAGAAGATTTATGAGGAAACCCTAGTTTGGTTGACCCCCATGGGTGAAAATACTAGTGTCCTACAAGGAATCGCCGAGGGTTGCACAGTTCCTATCACATGAGGCCTCGCGTGACATCATATCTTAGTCTCATGAGGACAAGACATATTTGGGGGAAATGATTGTTCCAGGTCCGTAAGTTTAGATGAAAGATTACAGGTTAGCACTACTGCGTATCATGTCACCTATAGAGGTATAGGTATGTAAGGTACCATATCTATTATAATATCCGAAAACATAAATATTGTAGAGAATAACAATGGAACAACACAATATGTTAAACCACAACACCAAAATAATACCTTTATTGATAGGAAATGATGTTGACTTTCCTCTTCGAGGGGGAAACCTCCAACCCAGAAATGCTCTAATACAATTATTCTCATGATAAAAATTCTCATGACTCCTACTCTTATTATACTAATTCTATCTTCTAAAAATCATTCTAGAGGAAGATCCTTCTAGAAGTAGAAGCTTCTATTGGGTCTTCTTACATTGAATTATTCCAATTTATTAAATAGGCCTTATTAACTAATGTCGACCTTTATTACATGGAAATATATTATTCTATCTATGTGAGGGGTTAGGGAGGTTAGGTCCCTAACATGCTCTCCCCCTTGAAAAAGAGCCTTATCCTCAAGGCTTGAGATGAGGAAACTATTGTAGAATGGTAGTCGGATCCCAAGTGGCATCTTCGAGAGTTGTATCTTTCCACTGCACTAACACTTCCTTGATGGTCCGTTGACAGAGATAACACTCATGTTTTTCAAAGAATGCTTATGGTTGCAACCAAATGGAACCTTCTTCATCCAACTTAGGGAGACTGGTTTGATTTTGACACTTATTACCAATCACCTTATTTAAGCATGAGACATGAAAAATATGATGGAGCTTAGAATGACTCAGAAAATTTAACTGGTAAGCCACCTTCCCCACTTGCTTGAGAATTTTATAAGGACCATAAAATTTGGGTGCAGGCTTCTGACAGTGGTCTGTTTTGAGTGAAGTCTACTTATAGGGTTTTAGATGAAGAAACACTTGGTCCCCTTCAAAAAAATTTCATTCAGAATGACCTTGATCTGCTTGTTGCTTCATGTGATTTTGAGCCATGAATTTTTTTTTTTGAGGGTGGAGAGAATGGCTTCACAAACTACAAGATTGTTGTCAACCTCCTGAACCTCTGAAACACCTAACTTGTATTAGAGAACCGATGGTATCTTTTTTCCATAGACTTCTTCAAAAGGAGTCATGCAAGTAGTTGTATGGCAAGATGTGTTGTACCACCATTCGACAAGGGGTAACCACGAAGTCCACTAATTCTGTCGTTCAAATGCAAAACACCTCAAATAGGTTTCCATATACTTGTTGACAACTTCAGTTTGTCCATCATTATGGGGATGATAGGCAATGATGAGATGCAATTGGGTGAGCTAGAGATGGAACAATTATTTCCAAAAATTGTTGGTAAAAGTGGGATCTCGGTCAGAGACTTTAGAATGAGGCATGCCATGAAGCTTGAAGATATTATCAATGAAAATTTGAGCCATTTTGGAAGTTGGGAATGGGTGTTGGAGAGCACATAAATGACCACATTTGGAAAGATGAATAACTACCACCATGATGACTAATTTATTTCCCAATTTAGATAATCCAATAATGAAGTCCATAGAAATATCCTTCCAAATAGCTGACAAAATTGGGAGTGTTTGGAGTGTTCCCAAGGTCTTGACTGTTTCTCCTTTATTCCATTGACATACATCACATTCAGCCACAAAGGTGCAATCATATTGCTTCATACCATCCCAGAAAAAAGAGTGTTTGACGCTTTCATATGTTTTGGTGAACCTTGAATGCTTGGATGTGGGAGAAGCATGAAGCTTTGAAAGCACCTGAGATTTAAATTGTGACTATTTGATAAGATACATATGACCTTTGTAGTGAAGATCATTATTGTGCCAGAGTACCCTAGAGAAACTGGAGAATTGGCTTGCTAATGTTGGATAAAGCCACAAATTTTGGGGTCTTGCAAACATTCCTAGTGAGCAAATCAGAGGCAATTTGGAACAATGAAGGAGACAGAAAAAAAGGGATCCCGCATCTTCATACTTCCGAGAAAGAGCATCAACAATCACATTTTGTTTTCCCTTCTTGTAAATTATCTCATAATCATATCCAAATATCTTGGTGACCCATTTTTGTTTCTCTGGGGAGGAAATTCACTATTCTAGAAAATGCTTGAGGCTCTAATGATCGGTTTTAATTTGGAAGTGTTCGACCAATAGATAAGGATGCCATAGATCCACAACATGCATAATATCCAACATTTTCTTTTTCTAGATTGATTGGCCCAAATGGTTCTCCGAAAGGTTTTTGCTGGTGAAGGTCATTGATTATTCTTCTTGCATGATAACTATGCCAATTCCTTTCCCGGATGCATCACATTCCAGGACATAAGTATTGTTGAAGTCTAGAAAGGCTAAGATAGGATTTGTGCACATAGCCTCCTTGAAAGCATGGAATACTTGATCAACTGTAGGAGTCCAATTGAAATAATTCTTTTTAAGGAGAGCATTGAGAGGTGCGACAATTTTTACATAGTTCTTAACAAGTTTGTAATAATAGTGAGTTAAACCCAGAAAACCATGCAAATTCTTGAGAGTTTTGGGGTGAGGCCAATCTTGCATAGCTTCAATTTTCTTAAGATCCACCCTGACACCATTATTTGCAACAATATGAAAAAAATACTCCAGTTCTGAGGTGCCAAAGGAACATTTAGATTGTTTGAGGAAAGGTTGGTGTTGAGAAAGGAGATGGAGAACTTGATCTACATGGGAATGATGGGTTGTCTAGTTTTAATATAGATGAGAATATCATCAAAGAAAACCAAGAAAAAATGATAGAGAAAAGGACGAAAGACATGATTCATGAGACTTTGAAAAGTGGAGGGGGAATTACATAGGCCAAAGGGCTTGACCAAGAACTCATAGCGAACCTCATGAGTGTGAAAGATCATCTTGGGAATCTTAGCCTCTTTCATACGTATCTGGTGGTAACAAGAATGAAGATCAAATTTATAAAGTAGTGATCACCACTCAATTCATCCAACAGATCATCAATGACAGGAATGGTAAACTTATCTTTGATGGTGAGTTTGTTGAGAGCACGAAAGTCAGGACACATGTGCCATGTGCCTTATTTTTTGAGGACCATGACCACAAGAGAAGAATAGGGTCATGTACTATGGTGGATAGCACCCACTTCAAGCAATTCTTTAATTTGTTTCTCAATTTCCTTCTTTTGAGCAAAGGGAGGATGATACAGGTGGACATTGGGAGTAAGAATTCCTAGAATGAGAGGAATGGAATGATCATGAACACCGCAGGAAGGGGGAAGGCCATGGGGAGTGGAAAAAATATTATGGTGTTTGGAAAGTATATATTGGAGGTCAGGATGCACATATGGTGTCTCAAAAACTTGAATGGCATTAAGTTGGGCAATAATTCCAAAATGGCCTTTTTTGAGGAGCTTTTCCATTCGATGGGAACTGATGATATCAGGGGTGCTTGTTGTGATGCCTTGGAACTTATAGTGTTAGATGTCCTATTGAAAACACATGGTAAATTCCTTAAAATCCATGAGGATGGGACCAAGAGTGTGTAACAAATATGTACCTAACACAATGTCACAACCACCCATGTCGATAGTGAACATATGATAATTCAGGTTGTACTGGGCAATTTGGAGACGCACATTTTCACAATGCCCTCCACATTTCATGGAACCTCAAATGGCAATCATGATTTGAAAATTGTTGATTGCATGGATATATCAATGGGTTTCTTGAGAAATGCATCGATGAATGAAATTATGAGGGCTACCACTATCAATTAGGATGATGACCATCCTATTTTTAATGTAGCCAATTAGCTTGAAGATTTGGGGAGCAGAGAAGACAGTGAGTGCATTCAAGGAAATGACTGGTTCAACCTCCGGTGGATCAATTGGAGGAGTAATAGGAGATGGATCGGGTATCTCATATACATGAGAAGCCTTGATCTTGTCTTCAACCACATCCTCAGAGATGTCCATGAACAACTTTTTTTCCTTACACTTGTGCCCCGAAAAAAAAAAAATTCATCACAATTATAGCAAATACCTTTGAGTTGGTGTTCAACCATTTCTGCTTGGATTAATGTTTTGATCTTAAGAGGGGTGGGATGAGGGGTAGGAGTGGGAGGGAGAGGTAATGGAGGGAAATAAGGTTTTTCGTGTTGGGAAAAAACAACTTGTTGGCACAGGGGAAGACCTAGCGTTCAATGCTTCAACAACGCACAAACAAAACCCTAATTATCGACCCTTTCAGAAACACCTACGAAGCAGGTGAAGTCTCACCCGAGGTAGAGGCAGGGGGGTTACAGGATGAAGGCCTCTATAACCAAGCTGGGACATAGATATGTGATGACAAAACTTCACAGAGTATTCTATTAACACTACAAGATGATATTAGTTAACTCATTAGCTTCATTAACATCGCAGAACACAATCCTAATATAGATCAGTGCAGTAACAGTAAAGAGTAAGTACTTCAACCACTTGGCACATAGTAATGAGTTAGATATAGCATTCATTCATAAAGAATAAGTAAAGTACTAAGAAACATGAGATCTATCCATTATACATAATAACAAAATCACTAAGAAGATAAATGACAAACACAACATAGCACAAAGCACACCAAAGACACAAGATATGTGTGGTTCACCCAAATGTGGGGCTACGCCCACCAACTTCTTTGACTTCTTTATTATTCTTTAATTCTCTTACATTCCTCCACTCCTGTGCACGAAGAAACAGATCCAAGATTCACATAGGACAGGATATCTACGCACTGAGCGCTAGATCCTCCTTCCCAAAACTAGGTCACAACACAAAGCCAACTTCTCTATTGAGCACATAGCCTTACATACACTATCTGTTGCACAAAGCAACCCAAAAATACTTTCACTTAGCCTTCCAAGCTATCTTTTGCTTTCGCTACTTCTACAATACATTCTTATCTATTTATACTTTTACATTTCCTTACAAAAAGTCCTAAACATGGTCAGTAAACCCATGGGCCGACATCCCATAACCCATTACAAAAACCCTAATGAATCCCTTGCTGGGTCCACATAGCCTACAAAATAAGTGAGATCCACGATCTTAGCTCTGCCATGGTGCTCTATCTTTGATCCTCGCATCGAAGTCTAAAAGGCGGTCCAAACCTAACCAAGGTTTCCTCAAAACTTGGTCAAGGGGAAACAAGCCCCCAACACTCACCTGTGACTCCTCCCGAGTCACTTAGGTCTCAGAAATGTTGCTTCGAAGGCCTCGAGCTTTACTTGAGTTTCCTCGACTTGCTGCTTCACTTGAGCCTCCTGCTCAGTGAGCTCTTGGATTGTCGCTGTAACTGGATTGTCTACGTTGTAACAGGCGCTTCCAGGCATTGCTCGACTGATGCAACCACTTGGTCCAGTTGTGAGCCTTGTCCTTCAATTTATTCAAACACCTTACATGCTTCATCCTGCATAGGTTGCAGCTTCTGCGTGACTTCCATTACTATGCCCTGGATGGTAGTGATCTGTTGTTGCACCACGCATTTTTCTTGTAATATTTTCATTCTCTTGACAGTGGTGAGGAGCTTCATCTGTGCCTAGACAATGAATGCCTACTGTTGCACCTCCAATAACTATTCTTCCATATTCCTTAGCTTTTGATATTTTGAAATGCATTCATAAGTCTACGCACTTCTATTGCTTAGTTGTTTTCACTATGAGGCAAGGGACCTTATCCTTATTAATGTGTTCTTAGTAGCTTCCTCCCTCTGATTGCACACTTCTTGTGGGGTGCTCGGTACTGCTTGGAATTCCAACTATGTTATCCTCTCTTGAAGCTACTGGGTGGTCTCAGCGAGCTTCACCCCTTGAGCCTCGACTGAATCCTGTTCCTCTTGTGCCAATCCTGGAAAAAAGTGATATGATTTATATTGCTACCTCTTTGACTGTGCCCCATTCTATGATCAACTGCTCCTTCTCTTTATGTAGTTGTACTTTCTCCTCCTGGACCATCACCTGAAACTCATCTTTTTCATTTTCATAGGCAGTTACATAGTACCGCGCTATGCGTAGCTATTCTAAGACTTCCTCTTTTTCTTGTTTCAAGGTTGTTGTAGCCTTCTCCTTCTCTTCTTGGACCTTCTGAAGTTGACCCTATGTCACATTTTCTAGTCTTCTTAATTGGGCTGGTTCATCCCCCAATTCCATATTCTGTGACGAGGAAGACGTAGTGGGTACTGGGCGGATGAAATGAATAGCTTGATGTATTTCCTTTAGTTCCTTCTCGACCCTTACATAAAACTCCTCCTACTTCACTCTGTATCTCTGCAAGATATCCTCTAAAGCATCCTCCATGGCTCAGTGTACTAGAGTGATGTCATCTTTTGTGAGCATGGCCTCCATCTGGGGATTACTACTGCACGCGTTCTTTCTTGCTGAGGGTTTCTTTGGAGAAAACTTTCTCTTCTGCAGTGTTACAATAGGGGGATATTTTGGTGGTGTAGCTTTGTCTTCACCTTTCTTTTCTCCTTCATCCCCAACTCCTTTTCCATTCACATCATCTCCTCCTCCTAGCAAGCCAGATCCATTTCCTTCAGAGGCATTGTCTTCCTCATCAGTCTCTACATTCTAGACTTCCTCATTTTTATTTTTCTTCTTTGCACTGGACTGTCCAGCATGCTCAACCCGGGTGACCAAGGGGCTTCCTATGATGTCCAATTCAGAGAGTTTTGCATCATCAACTGGTACAAGGAACTTCTCCGACCACTCCTTCATGATCTGCTCCATGTCGTCGTTTGTGTTATCCACATTTTTGGTTATCGAGATGATGACATGATAATGACATGGTGATGGAAGATCTAACTCTTCTTTAAGATCATTTTCATGAAGAAAGTTATACTTATCAGCTTCTCTAAATCACACTTTTGAAGATAGTACGC
>ML777425.1:1428587-1470552 GCA_009831015.1 Picea engelmannii
TAAGTACATCATCCTTCTTCTCTTGTCCATTCAATACTTTAGAACTAGGGAAAGAGTAGTATTCTGTCACAGTTTGTTCCAGATCCAGGTGGATCTGAGGAGATTGGTCTGTGTCCGCACTCACGAATTTATCCTTGAACAGTTTGTTATCTTGTAATATGATTGCAACTCTTCCTTGCTCTCATCTTTGCGCACAATGATATATATAAAATCCCGATCTCCATGGAACTTCGCAAAAGGTCGGTACTGGTGCAAGGTGTGTGGTTTCATGCATAGAAATGCTTCAATGGAAACCTTCAGTTGTTGATAATATGCATGGAACACAACGTTCGACTGCCATTGCTTCGACATGTCATTGGTGTACCACAAGGTAGAGAACCTAGCGGACAACAACTTCGATGGTTTGATCTTCGGGAAGGTGGCTCCTTCAGGCATTTTCCAAGCAACAAATGCGATAAACACGAGAAACCAGCTGAAGTGGAAATCGTATCCCTGATCCTAACCTTTGCATCAGTCTTTCTGGAGTTTGTTGATGAGGTAACTCACCCAATTCATTTGCATGCCCTCCACACATTTTCCTGTGAGGTCCACCATGAACCCAATGACCTATGTGGGGTGGTTCTTTCTTATGATCTTTCCAGCTATGACTTGGCAAGTGAGGTGCACTACGCTAGCCTGGATAGAGGCTACCTTGTAGCCTTGATTTCCTTTTTCAACTTCACCATATGATTCCTTGATGCATTGTGCCAGGGAGCAGTGTGAGGCCTTCCCTGGGTAAATTTTCTGAGGGTCAGGTCACTTCATGCTTAATCCTGTAATCAAGTCTATCAGCTTCAGATCCACAGTAATCTGGTGGTCAAGCCACATGTATCATCCATGGTAGCACGACAAGAGGAGTTTAATGCAATCATTAACCTCCTGGTGACGGCCAAATGGGGAATTTTCATCACATTGAGCACAATGGACTACGCCAGCTCCTTAATCCATGGCTGGGAGATAATGCGAGGCTTCTTCCCAGTTGACTTCGTCAAGTATCTATGGAGAAGTAGCATAACATAGTTCTTTCTATCTCCAAGGTTGAATTCGATGTTCTTCAACAACGGGATCTATCCCAACTGGCTCCAAACTACGTGTATTCCCTTCGGAATGTACGCGGTGATTAGAGTGTACTGATAGTCTCATGGAATTCTGTCGTGGTTAACCACGCCAACCAATGGTGGGATATAGTCTGGTAAGACCAATGGGATATGCTTTGTGTTATCCATAACGTCACTGCTCGGTCGCGGGGTTAGTATGGCTAGAATGTCATCTAGTTGAAGGGGAAGCCTACACTCCCCTAGTCGATGATTCCTAGTGATGCAGACCCCCTACCTCAGCAGGGTTCTGTGACCTCCCGGTCTCTGGATTGATCTTCTTCTAAACCGAAATGGCTCTTCGGACTCCTGCTAGAACCCCTTGAACGAATCCATAGGTCCCTTTAATTCCCTGGCATAGGCTTTGAGAAAACCTATGCACGTGCTCAGCTTTTAGTGCTCTTCTCTGTTCTGAAACAACACACCTTTCGCATTTCGGGGTTTCGGGAATCCTTCATGCGAGCTCTCCCAGGCTCCTTGTCCCTCCAACTCTCAGTTGTTGAAACGACGAAAAGGGCTTAATGACTTTGGGTCCTCCCTCAGCCTCTATCCACGTGACCACCACTATGTGACCATGTGCTTAACATCAAAGCGCTACCGACTTTTCACAATTTGGGTAATTGCGATGCAAGCATTCCTCCCGTTCTCTATCTTTCGAAATGCCGAAACCTGAAATAGGGCCTAACTCCACAGCTCATCCCTTAAATCGCTTTTCATATGACCGGTCCTGTGACCTGGTGCTATTCCTCCGAATGCTTTCAGGTTTTCTCTATTCCGGCTGCAATGATTCTAGGTCCTTCGAACTCCCGGATCGTGAAATGTTGAAATCTACCCGTGACCATGGTCCACTTTTCGGGATTTCGTAATTTGTGATTTTGTGATTCTGGCTACAGACGATTCTAGGTCCTTCGATCCCTTGGACCCCGAAATGCCGAAATCTCCCCCTTGAGAGATCAAGGGTCCAGATTCCTCTTGAACCAACGATCATGATCCAACTAGACCGACGACCCACAACCTTTCAAAAATTTTCCTGAACCTTGACCACTTGCCACATGTCCTCCTTGATGAACGTTGTCAGTCGTTTCACAATTTCGTGAGTCAGGACTTCTTGTCTCATGGCTTCTTCTCCTCGAACTCCCGGTGTCCAAATCCCCAATGGGATTGGATCTTTGACACATGTCCTCCAAAATAGATGGTCCTGATGCTTTCGGGAACTGACAAGTCCTCTTTCTTCTGCTGTTATGAGGTTTAAACCTCACGCACCTTTTCTGGATCCGATGGCTCACGACAATTCGGAACTTCTCACTTGAAGTTTCTACCGTTCGTTCTACCCTTCTGTGTGGCTTCCTAGGGATTAAACCCCTCACACCTTCTTCCATATCCGACAACTATCGATCCTTGGTGCTAGATCTGACGACCCAGATCCTTTTTCTTGTGCACCTCCCAGGGTCTAAACCCCATGCACATATATTTGATCCAGCGACTCTCAGGCCACTGCGCTCTAGATCTGACAGCTGGCATGATTTCACAAACTGGGAGTTCACGATGTAGCAACTCCAAAATCACTTGTCGCTCCAAACCCCGAACTATGAAATAGCGAAATTCGAGCACAATATCAACGACCCCTGATGCTTCTCATACAACGGTCCACGTGATTTCGGCACTTCTCTACGGAGTGTCTCCACCATCCATACAACTCCTCTCCTGGGGTGCTTCTAAAGGCTTAAATCCCTCTCAACTTGGTGCGATCCTATGGCTCTCGGGATTTCGGCACTTCTCCATGAAGTGTCTCCATCGTTCCTTTCATCTTCTCTCCTGCGTGACCTCCCAAAGGTTAAACTCTATGTGCCTTCCTCCGAATCCAATGACTATCAGTTCTTTGCACAAGATCTGACGGCAGTTGTGGTCCCTCCTGAGCTTGAGAACTTATTCCTTCCCCTTGCAATATTTTCCAAAGTTTCAAAGGCCTCGACCTTCACTTCCCCTGCGTGCTCAATTCTTTTGGATCTCGCCTGTGTTCTAGGAACATTGTCCCTCCTAAGACTTGTTCTCTCAGAGATTTACTCCTGTGCACACTTTGTGTTCGAGGATCTCGAATAACTGAGATTCAAGAAGTTTTCTTGAAAAGAAAATACCTTACACCCACCTGGCGTTCTCCTGCTCGACACACACCTTGTAAAACCTATAGAGTATTCAACAACCCTGTGAGTGTCTTCTCCTTGACACTTCTCTTTTCTCAGAACTCGAAATAGAGTTCCTTGGTTCACTCTATGCACTCACTCGATGCCCTCTTGGTAGAGCTCTATAGAACCTTTAGTAGTTCTGTCTTCCCTGAACTCGAGACATAGCTCCTTCCTGTGCACTCCTTGCAGCTCTGCTGATGAAGGTTCAACGCTATCCCTCTTGAGATTTCCTGAGGTTGTCTCACCTCTGTCAACACACACCTTGTGGACTATGTGCACTCCCTGCACTCTGAAACTCCAAGACAGGACAAAATTGAAACTTATTAAATACTTCACCAGCTATGCATTTAAACATGAAATGCATAAAAACATGTAAACATCAAACACACAGTATGCAGGAAAAAATAATTTTCTATTAATTTGTATGTCTATACAAATGTTTACAAAGATTGGACTGTAACAAGTCTCGGCTCTCTCTCGAGACCTCTCTGCTCTGGTCTCTCCTCCTAACTCTCTACTCTAATTTCGTTTTTACAAAATGAGGACTCCCATGAGCTTATCCTCAACCACCGTCTTTGAGCTATTGTTATCACAGAGCGGCTCCTATGGCTACATTACATAAATGGATGCCCATTCCTGACTACATCCTAGGCTTGTTGTAGGCAACCATTAAAGGAAACCTCAACCAGTACCTATACAAAGGCATGGTCTGGCATTAAAAGCCTTACAACATTTATTGAAATTTTGAATTTCAAAATTGAGAGGGTTGTGCCTCTCTCTTTCTCCACTAAATGCGTGTTGGATGTGTTGGTTGGATGGCACGTTGCTAACATGGGGTGATGCTCCTGCATCATACTCCTCAGTTGGAAAAATCATGGTATCCTGATCATGAGCTCCTCTTCTCCAGTGTTGAAATCCACCTGGATCCCAAACTTTCCGTTGGAGCTATCCATCTGCTCCTCTGCTTCGTTGTTGTTGTTGTTGCTGCCCTGCTGCTCTTGCAGGCTCCCTTCTGCTCAACTTCTCATTGTTGGCAGTCTCTGTTGTTGAAATTGACATCAGTCTTATGATTTCTTCAATTAACTCGTCCAGCTGCTCCAGTGGCTGGATCTCCTTCTGCAGTCTCCTTAGCTTCACTTCTTCCCAAAAAATGGGTCGATCAACTAGATCTCCCATGCCATATTTTTCCTCTGTGGCCTCAACTTGCCATCCTACTGCAAAATTCATCTTTGCAGTCTTATTTTCTTGACTGACCTATTGTTCAGTCACCTTCTCTGACATATTATCTTCTGCCATTTCCCCTTGTGCTGGTTGAATTCCAGCTTCCTCCAGCTGCTCCTCGGATTGGAATTCTCCTTCATCTTCTACTGCATGCCTCAACACTGCAGTTATCATCTGTTCAGCTCCCTGGCTGAAAATTCTGAGCGATTCCTTAGAATGATCCTCTGTTAACATCTGCATGACTATCTCCTTGTGGCATCCATATACTGGCTCCAAATTGTTTAACCAATCCTCCAGCATCTCTAACTCCATTTCCCATGGAGTGAGAATCTTATTTGCATGATCCTCTTCTGTTGGGGAAAACATTAGTGTATGCTCCTCCTCTCCCTCTATGACAGTCACTATTGGTTTTCCTTCTTCTGTTGTTTCTTCTGCAACACATACTCTGGCCTCAACTGGGCGGCTTGGTAGGAATAATTCAATTCCCCCAATGATCAGAATGTATTTTTGACCTTCCTTCGTCAACACTCTGTTGGTAGCCCAAGGATCTTCTTAACTTTTTATGTCAATTAAATGATCTATATAGATGCCTAACTAGGGTCATGATTTTTTGTCGCTTTTCCCTATTGTTTATTCATGCTTTGTTTTCATGACTGAAAGCATGAAAACCTGCGACTGTGATTACCATTATGTTTTAAATTTTCATTAAAGGCAAATTATTCATATAGTTTATTATGGAATTTTGATTCCTTGCCATGAAGATGTTACTCTCTTTTTTTTTATCCTTTCAATTCCAAGCATGCTTAAGAGGTTATTGGTTTTATGAACAAATCACCCCCACGATTTGATTTTTTGTATAGTTGTGGTTTGATTCTAGTCTATGTTTCTTTTACAAAACTTTTGATTTTTTGATTTTTGACTTACCCAAACTTTGTAATCAAACCCATGATGCGTGCACTTATTCTTGTTTTAATGATTTGGTCCTAGCTCGTACTGAATGTAGAGGTGGCATACGATTTGTAGAATTTCATCATTTCTAAGGATGGCCTTGGGCTTCGCAAACCTTCTTCGCACACATTTCAATTAAGCGTCCATCCCATCGTATGAGTCTTTACAACGTTCATTGTTGGGATCGGGGTTATGGATCTTTTTTGTTTTTGCAAGCGCTCTTTGTATGTTGTGTTTGTTTGATTACCCTCCCGTCTAGTATGGCTCCTGTCATGAGAATTGAGCCAAATGGTATCCAAACCCTACTCTTATACGATGATGCCAAAGGAGATTTGAAGAGAAGTGGCTGGCTCATTTTCATTAGGAAGTTTCAGGGTTTTAATTTACAGGTTGCCCAAGAATTCGTGTTCTCCTTTGATGGTTGTAGGGTGAAAGTTGGTGATGTGCAACTGGAGGTTACCGAGGAGTTCCTGAGTCCATCCACAGGGTTACCAACAAGCGGTCAAAAATGGTTAAAAAGTTCCATATCCATTTGGGTAAAAAGGTCCAAGAAAGCCACATTGTTAGAAGCCTTCGAAGAGGCGAGCCAAATCGAGAAAGATATTCTCAGCCTAAAAGACAATATCTGTAACGAGGCAGAGACTACTTCATCCTCCAAGAAGAAAATCAAAATTCTTCTTAGACCTCCCCAAAAGAAAACTCAATTAGATAGTTCGGATCTAGAAAAATTACAGAAGGTCGTTCATAAGTTGTCTAATCAAGTTATAGATTTGAAAATATTGGTCGAAGAAGCTTCTTCAAGCAAAGGGCCTTACAAACTCCCTTTTAGAAAGCCTTTTCCCACAAACCGGCCTAACTCAAATTCTGAAGGCCTAAATCTAGAAATCTTACAATTTGCTATTCAAACGATTCTAGAGGCACATGATAACTTGATTCCTCCCGAGATTCCTGAAGACGTGGCTAAATAAGAGATAGTGGAAGAGGACGAATCCTCTCCCAACATTTTCAGACATTTTTCTGATAGCATTTTTCAAGCTAATTTTGAAACAGTGCATCCTTACAATACCAAGAGAAAGACAACAAATAAATCTTCTTCTGAAATCGGAACTAATGCACCTCAAAATTAGTCTAAATCAATTGAAACTAAACGGGATTCGACAGCCCCAAGTTTAGAGTATGATTTGATTGAGGATCTAAAAAAACTTAGAGCTAATATTTATGTTTACGAATTATTGAAATTCCCTTTTCTTCTGCAAAAGATGCTACAAAATATTGTAGAAAACAGTAAAAACAACAATCCGAAAAGCCACAAAGTTGCTGAAAATAGTCCCAAAACACCTCAAAAGGTATCCACCAAAACTACGCTAGAGTCCTCTGATAAAAGATACCTTGCTATAAAAAGTGTAACAAATGTAGATAAACTAGTTTCAGGGGCTGTGACTAAACAACAAACTTCTGTTGTTTATACTCGCAAAAATGTCCCACCCTTTTTGTTGACTTTTGAAATTTTCAATAGGAATGTACATAACTGCATGGTAGATTCAGGTGCATCATCAAATGTAATTCCTTGGTCTATCTGTCAAAAAATTAATGCCGAAGTTCAACCTTCCAGCCTGAAAATTATTCAGCTTGATCGAACTAGTGTTAAAGTAATAGGTGAATTAAAAAATGTCCTTATCAGATTATCATCTAATCCTAAAGTCCATCAAGTTATTGATATTATTGTCGTTGATATCCCCGAAGTATATGGCTTATTTTTAAGTAGAGATTGGTCTGAACAACTACATGGTTATTTTGCAACGGATTGGTCTCACTTGTGGCTGCCCGAGAATGGAAAGCCTAACAAAATCAAGGTAAATCGTGAGCATTATATTAAGTTCATGGTAACTGATTTAAATGATCCCAATGAACCATTCCCTGCTTCCAAAAATTCACCTGAAATGCAAGGGATGGAAAAATTTTCCGGCAACTTCATGGATGAAACTTCTACCATTACTGACCCAGAACAACATCTTGAAATTATGACATGCACACAGTCAACAACCTTCCCCCAGTGGTCACATGTACCTGACGAAAATCAAATCTGGTCTCTTTACTTCGATGGATCTAAATATAAGGAAGGAGCTAGTGCGGGGGGCATGCTCATTGATCCAGTAGGTAACAAAACTTTGATCGCTTGCCGGTTAGAATTTGAATGCACAAACGATACGGCCGAATACAAGGCACTCCTGCAAGGCCTTAGAAAAGCACTAGATTTGAGGATTCAAAATTTGACTGTCTTTGGTGATTCAGAAATTGTGGTTAGACAGGTAAAAAATTCTATCCACTGTTTATCTCCACACCTGAAAAGCTATCAGACTAAGGTATGAAATTTAATGAATAAATTTTCTGCGTTTAACATTAATTCTATTCCAATATTGAATAATTCTGAGGTTGATTTGTTAGCTAATGTCGCCTCAAATTTTTTTCCTGTAGAAGGCCTTTCTCTGAATTCATTTTTCGTCGAGTTGTTGTTCAGACCATCCGTTTTGGACAACATCACAAATTGGAGAGTCTTCGATGATGATCAACAGATCATCAGTTTTCTGCACATGGAAGAGACTTTCCAAGGCGCAGTTATCGACAAAGGTACCCACAACGAAAACCTTCGCGATTTTATGGTAATACCAGATCCAAGATCCCCAGAGTCTACATCGGATATGGTAAACTCTATCCCAAAATCTTTGGTTAGATTATAAAAAATTTATGATCTTCACGATAAATTCAGAAAATCAGTGAATTGTAAAATGAATAGTTCTTCCTTGACACATGAAAAAGTAAATTTAGGAACTAAAGATAACCCACAGTGCATCAATTTGAGGTTGGGATGTTTTGAACAAGAAAATATAGCATTTATTAAGTTGTTTAAGGAATTTAAAGATGTCTTTGCCTGGACATATGGTGACCTAAATACCTTTGATCCTAACATCATACAACACATTGTTCCCATGAAACCCCAAACCCAACCTTTTCAACAGAAGTTAAGAAAGATGCACCCAAAACTTGAACCAACAGTCAAGAAAGAATTAAACAAACTCTTGAATGCTAAATAATCTTCCCAGTAAGACATACACGGTGGGTCTCTAATCTTGTCCTTGTAAGGAAAAAGAGTGGTGAAATGTGACTATGTGTCGATTTCTAAAATTTAAACCGAGCGTCTGATAAAGATAACTACCCTATTCCTCCCATGGAACAAATCCTTTAACAAGTATATGGTTCTGAAAGATTATCGCTGCTGGATGGTTTTTTAGGATATAACCAAGTCCTTATGTCTCCCCTAGACCAACGCAAAACCACTTTTCGTACTCCATGGGGCACCTACGCTTATAGGAAGATGCCCTTTGGGCTCATAAATGTTGGTGCCACATTTCAGAGAGAGATGGATATCACTTTCCACGGCTTAATCAATCAATCTGTAGTAGTTTATCTAGATGATGTCACTGTCTTCTCGAAGAATAAAGGAGATCATCTAGCTCATCTAAGATCAGTTCTATAGCGATGTCGTAAGTACAACATTTATTTAAATCCTAAAAAATCTTCCTTTGCAGTAGAACAAGGTAAGCTCCTCGGATTCATTGTATCAAATGAAGGGATGATTATTGACCCTGAAAGGACCCAAGTCATTTCAAAACTGCCCCCTCCCTCTTCCAAAAAGTCCATGCAATCTTTCTTAGGTCAGATAAACTTTGTTAGGAGGTTCATCCCCAACTTTTCAGAAATGGTCAGACCATTACAAAATTTAATAAAAAAGGATGTACAATACCATTGGGACCTTTAGAAATTTAGGCTTTTGACTCAATAAAAAAGGCTATAGTAGACGCTCCTTCTCTAATGAGCCCTGATTTTTCACGAGACTTCACCCTCTACACGTTTTCCTTTGATCCATCTTATGCTGCTGTCCTAACCCAAAAAAATGTTGAAAACAATGACGTCCCAATTGCCTTTATGAGATCAGCCTTCAAGGGAGCAGAACTTAATTACCCAACAGTAGATCAGCAGGCTTATACTGTTTTAAAGCGGTAAAACACTTTCGATCTTATCTACTGAAATCTAGGATGAAAATCATTGTCCCTTACCTTGCTGTCAAAAATTTGTTAGTACAGAAAGAACTGGGTGAAAAAAGGGCAAATTGGGTCACTTCCTTACAAGAATATGATCTTGAAATCACTCCTGCTCAAATTGTGAGAGGCCAAGGCTTATGTAAATTGGTTGTTGATTTAGCTATAGGGAAACAAAATGAAACTGATATGTTAATTCAAGATCAGCACAATCAAAATCAAATCTGTTGTGCACAAAACCTTACTAGTCCTTGGTATGATGACATCAAGTTTTATCTTATACACAGATCAGCTCCTCGTCACTTGGATCCAAAAAAGAGGAGAGCACTGAGATTAAAATCTTCTTCTTTTCAGCTGGTAAACGATATTTTGTTTCGCCAAAATTTCGATGGAATACTTATTCTCTGTCTTGAAAAAGATGAAGCAGAGAAAGTCTTATTGGAATTACATGCAGGGGAAGCTAGTGGGCATTTCGGTGGAGACACCACTGCCCACAAAGTATTAAGAGCAGGTTATTACCGGCCTAATCTTTTCAAATATTCCCATGCCTTATGCCGCAAGTGTGTGATTTGTCAAAAGGCATCTGGGCAAGTACATAAACCAGTATTCCCACTACAACCAGTTTCGGTAGACTCCCCTTTTCAGCAGTGGGGCCTGGATATTATAGGCCCAATCAATCCAGCATCCTCGTAGCAGCATAAATACATCATAATAGCCACAAATTATTTCATTAGATGGTCTGAGGCTTCCCCATTAAAAGTAGTAAACACCAGCCAGGTAATATCTTTCCTAAATGCAAATATTATCACTCGTTTCAGTATCCCTGAATGCCTAGTATTTGATAATGCTTCCTATTTTTCATCTCTTGAAATGAGTGATTTTACTTTAGAAAAAGGAATAAAATTAAAGTATTCTTCCAGCTATTACCCCCAAGGCAATGGTTTGGCTGAATCAACTAATAAAAACCTAATCAAGATCATAAAGAGAACAGTCTCCGAAAACCACAAAACTGACATAATGCACTATTTAATGCAATCTGGGCTGATAGAGTAACTCCTAAAACTATTGTTGGTAATTCCCCCTTTTTTCTCGTTTACAGCAGGGAAGTGATTCTCCCACCGCATGTCCTTCTTCCATCTCTGCAGTTATCACAGAAGGTGCAAGAAGAAAACTTTCCTCCCTTGGAAAGTCGGATTAATGCTTTGTTAAAGTTAGAGGAAGTAAGGGCTCAAGCAAAACAAAAATTGGATCAACATCAACTCATTGTCAAAAACTGGCTTGATTCCAATTCTGCCTCTAACAAAAATTTTGAGGTAGGCGATTTTGTCCTTAAGTGGGACAAACCTCATGAGGGGAAAGGAGAACATACTAAGTTTCAAAACCTATGGTTGGGACCATTTTTAATTGCTGAAAAAATAGGTCCCAATTCCTTTCGCCTACAGAATTTAGAGGGACAGTCAGACACCTTCCCGGTGAATGGCCAAGCTCTCAAAAAGTATTTTACCTGACGACTCTCCCATGCACCTTTTGTAAATATTTTCTGTTTTGGTTTCCTTGTTGTTTGTTTTTCTTTGCTGGTTTGTTTTTGTTTTCATTTCTATTGGTCTTTCTTTTTGAAACAAACATGCCTACACCACGAGCTAGCTCAGACAAAGAAAACAGAATGCTTCCCCTCAAAAATAGCTGCTAAAGGTTGTCAGAACATTAAGTGTTGTATTTCTCTAAAATTGTAGCTTAGTTAAAGATGAATTTTTGTTTCAAAGGCATTTTCTCGGTTTCAATCTGCACTTGAAAGTATTCACGACCATCTTTAAAAAATCTTTTTATGCTGTCCCTGTTCTTTAAGAGAGCAACTCAACGATGTCTCCCTGTTCTTGAAAATTAGTTTTATCAATGAACTATTTTTGGATCTTGATGAAGGACATCATGAAAATTTTTAAGGCCTGTGATATATCAAGATGTGTTTAAAACTAGATTTTTTAGCGTCACCCCGCTCTATTGGATATCTTTAAAAAATATGCCAAAATGTGAATAATGTCTTAGAGAGCTGTGGGAAGTGTTTGTAAACCCACCAGGACACTAAAAAGGTCTGCTGGTAGCGGGTAAATACATGCATGACGCCATGACAACTTCGCCAGGGTACTGAATAGGCCTACTGGCAGCGAAGAAATGTTAGGTAAAAGAAAATTCTCAGATGTGAATTTCGTTTTGGCCCTAAGCATCTTTCGTTCTGATCTAAAATTTCTTGACATGATACAGACATCATAGTGGGTTAATTGGCATCCCTGTCGAGGCTATGAACACCTGCTGGTAGCAGTGGCCCTGTCAACAGTATTGAAGTCATTAACTTAAGCGTCGTGGATTTCTTTTTCCAAGTTTGTCACCAGTTTTCATTTCTTTAAAAACAAAAGTTATCTAAAACTGGACCGCGTCATGATTATTTAAGATTTTCAAATGACTTTTCAGTTGTTCTTCGATTGGAAGTTTTCAAATTTCTCTAACCTGAAATCGTTCGTATTACAGAGATAACTGCTTCTCCCAGCATGTCGCCATTATTGGCAGCCCAACGATCTTCTTAACATTTTATGTCAATTAAATGATCTATATAACTGCCTAACTAGGGTCATGAATTTTTATCACTCTTCATGAGAAGTTTCCGAAACGAAAATCGTAAGTTGTCACTTTTCCCTATTGTTTATTCATGCTTTTTTTTCATGACTGAAAGCATGAAAACCCGTGACTTTGATTACCATTATGTTTTAAATTTTCATTAAAGGCAAATTATTCATATAGTTTATTATGGAATTTTGATTCCTTTCCATGAAGATGTTACTCTCTTTGTTTTGATCCTTTCAATTCCAAGCATGCTTAAGAGGTTATTGGTTTTATGAACAAAGCACCCCCACGATTTGATTTTTTGTATAGTTGTGGTTTGATTCTAGTCTACGTGTCTTTTACAAAACTTTTGATTTTTCGATTTTTGACTTACCCAAACTTTGTAATCAAACCCACGATGTGTGCACTTATTCTCGTTTTAATGTTTTGGTCCTAGATCATACTGAATGCACAGGTGGCATACGATTTGCAGACTGTCATCATTTCTAAGGATGGCCTTGGGCTTCGCAAACCTTCTTCGTACACATTTCAATTAAGCGTCCATCCCATCGTATGAGTCTTTACAATGTTCATTGTTGGGATCAGGGTTATGGCTTTGTTTTGTTTTTGCAAACCCTCCATGTATGCTGTGTTTGTTTGATTACCCTCCCATCCAGTATGGCTCCTGTCATGAGAATTGATCCAAACGGTATCCAAACCCTACTCTTATACGACGATGCCAAAGGAGATTTGGAGAGAAGTGGTTGGCTTATTTTCATTAGGAAGTTTCAGGGTTTTAATTTACAGGTTGCCCAAGAATTCGCGTTCTCCTTTGATGGTTGTAGGGAGAAAATTGGTGATGTGCAACTGGAGGTTACTGAGGAGTTCCTGAGTCAAGCCACAGGGTTACCAGCAAGCGGTCAAAAATGGTTTAAAAACACAAAAGTGGAATAAGTTCCTTGGACCCTGTTGTTTACATCTCGAAAAAGAACAAGTTGTGATAAAGGTATGCCCATTTCATTTCTTAAAGCTTGGTGGCACGATTTGCTCGCTGTGGTAAAGTAATTTGTTACATGTGAGGGACATTTTGGGCTTGTATTTTTGTACCATTTACGCCTGCTTATGAGTTTTATGGGTTTCCCTTTGAATATGCCATATTACTTACTCAGGAGTCTTTATAAAATGGGGAAAAGATACAAGAAACACCGGTCAGACTCTAGCCTTTTTCATCACGGCCTAGTTAAAATCCTGCTCATACATCAATTAGAATCACATAATGATAGCTGGGATTCCTTTATAACCCGAAATGGCTATGATAACCCTGATATGGGTGAGGTGGATAAACTTATGGTTGAGGAGACCTGTGTCCACCCGACAACATCTTTCTCACCTCCCCAGACTCGTGTCTCTTCCCCTAACAATGAACCCTTGATCGATCCCAAGGTCATTCAATAGATTACACATCCAACTGACTGTGTTAAAAACTTAAAGAAACCTACAGGGAAGAAATCTAAAAGCAGTGTTGATATAAATTTTAAGAACAAAAGGGCTGGGAGATTGATATCGCGGAGTCTTCGTAATAAGACGAATTCTCATGCAAATGTGATCAGCATGATCGAGGTTAACAAAAGCTCATATTTTGAAATCGACAAATTTCTTGCAGAGGAAGACCCTTTGTCATTCGGGCCACACCCTGACCGACCCTATAACTTTGTCGATAATTTACCTCCTTGTTTGAAAGACAATCCAGAGTTTCCTGGTGCCAAGTTTTGCAATGAATCTACTATTCATTTGGAGGGTGCTTCGGTCCACAATCTTGTTTGTTCTAATGCAACTGCCACACAGTCAAAGTGTGAGGTCTGTCTATCGTGGATTGATAGATATTATACCGATATCCCAGTTCTACAATCACGGGTTGAGGCTTTAAAATATCAGGTCGATGTTTTAACGAGAGAAAAATTGAGGTTTGAGTCAGTTATTCAAGGCAAGGAAAAACGTTTGAAGACCACAGGTCATGTGATATTTAAAAACGTTGAGGCTGCTACAACCATTGTATATTCCAAGGCTTCATGATACGATTTGATTGCATGGTTAGAGGTATGATATTTTTAATTAATAGCATGCTTGTTTTCATTCTTAAGTTAGATTATTTGGTTTGTTGAATAAACTATATCTCATTATTAAATTAGTCAGTTTTATTCATTAAATAAAATGAGATTTCATTTACTATTATAACTAGCTACATAATCACAAGATTTTGTAGCCAGTTATGTTAATTCAAATTGTGTAAATTAATGACAGAAAACATATATGAAATCTTTCTATTTTCCTTTTCTTTCAGTATATTCAGGGGTCCATGATTTCAAAATTGATCTGAGGCACTCTTAAGACCTCCCAGTCATATCTATGATGTATTTTGAATGAACAGAAATGAATTGTTGTTAGTTTTTTAGGATTTAGTAGGATCAGGGTGGTTGCATCTCCCTTTATTTTTTGAAACAAATATTTGATATCAGGAATAGAAACAGTTATCTTTTTTGATACCTTTATAAACCTATCATTTTTGTAAACAAAGGCATCTCAGCCTGGGGCTGGAGTATGGACAATTATACACAGACTTGAATGGAACAGAATGCATATTACAACTTTAGCTTTTGTGTATGACGTTTTAGTTTAAGTTATGTTTATTTTGATGTGATAATAGATGGTGATTTCTTTTGTCTTCATTATTTATTATAAGTTGAAATAATTTATTATTACCTGCTGTCCATATGTCATGTTTCAGATACAATATAGGGTGATCATCGATTCAATTCAAATTATGAGATTTATCTCTAATTTTCTGTTGAATGTTTAAATAAAAGTTCTTATAGTAAGATTTATCTCATTGTAGTTACTTGTAAATCATAAGATCACTGTGACTGTCTTCATAATACGTTCTGTTATCAAAACTCAGTTTCCAACATATCGTTTCACATTTATTCAGAGCGATCTTAAGATTCGTTGCAGGTTTACTTCTCGGATAAGGTGGCTGGATATTCTCTATTGTACAGACATTGGATGCATTAATAGGTTGGTCTGTTCTTTTATTTCATTTGCTTTCTTATTATAGATGTTTTTATACATAGTGTAATTTTCACTATCTATATCTTTTTGTTTAATTAAGTAGTTTAATATTTGATTTTATGAATGCATACAAACAAGAAAACAAATAAAAAAAAACAAATGGTATTTTAACTTTCTGTAATACTTTCATCGAAAAGAACCATTAAACATTTTATTTTCTATGAGTTCAGATTAAAACTCATTATTTGTATATGTTGTATATATGATAAATAGACCTATTATATAAATTTTAATTAGATACACTGTGTATATATATTTAGATGTACATATATATTTCAGCGATTGTTATTTAGTAATTTATTGCATTTATTTTAGTTATTTTTCGCTTCCCTTAGGACTTTAGATTGGCCAACAGAGCCATTAAACCCGTCAGAGTGAATTAATCCAAACGGCTTGGGTTAATTAGACAACCCCGAACTAGATTCACTCTTCTAATTGACGAGTGGTCAATTTTTCCCATCAACACACTCCTTTCTGATCCGAACTCTCCTCTGAGTTCATGAGACTTTCACATAGCCTCATCTTTTCCCCCTTGCCCACTTGGCATCCTGGGAATTTTCTACTACCCACCTGGTAGTGTATGAGACCGACTAGTCCCATCTCATTACCCACCTAGCAATATGAACTTTCACCACTGCCCCCTTGGCAGTATGCGAGACCTTCTGCTGATCTCTTCCCATTGCCCACCTGGCAACTCGAAAGTTCACTTCTATCCACCTGACAGTTTATGAGATCAAACAATCCCATCTCCATCAGCACTCCTTGCTGACCTGAACGCATCCTTGAGTTCATGAGACTTTCAGACAGTCTCATCTTCTCTCCCTTGCCCACTTGGCAATATGGGATTTATGCCCTTCCCACTTGGAAGTTTACGAGATCTTCAACTAATCTCATACCATTTCCCTCCTGGAAATATGAATTTCCATTGTTGTCCTCCCAACAGTCTATGAGATCCTCCAATGATCTCATTTCATTGCCCACCTGGCAATTGGAAAATTCATCTCTTCCCTCCTAGCAGTTTATGAGACCTGGAACTGATCTCTCTTCCTCTTCACTGAGGGTTTTTCCAAATTTTGGCTCACAGATGCAAACTAGCTCTGTGTCACTGAGGATTTCAACATACCTCAGCCATATTTTCAATAGCCTTAGCTGTCTTTTGGCAAACAACTCCTTGACTGGCCACTTCACCTTCTTTTTCATGGGCCATTCATACACCCATCGTGTTCTTGCACTCTGTTGCATTCAAAATGAAAGCTCCTCCATCCTCACTTTTATCTCGATGAGTTCTTTATCCATCTCAACCTTGGTCTTCATTTGTTGGCGGTCCTCTCTTTGACCATGCTTATGGCCTTCAGTAGCCATCTTCTTCCCTTTGAATCTTCTGTTGTTGTCACTCAGCAACTGAGAGAATTTCTAGTATCTCTGACAGTCCACCCGACTGTCTATTTGTTGTTGCATCCTACAACAATCTCTTCAATCCTCTTCATCTGAAATATACAGACGAAGTCTAGGCTATGCCACCACTTGATGTAGACCCCCTACCTCAACAGGGTTCTACGACCTCCTGGTCTCTGGATCAATCTTCTTCTGAGCCAAAATGGCTCTTCGGACTCCTGCTGGAACCCCTTGAATGAATCCACAAGTCCCTTTAATTCCCTGGCACAGGCTTTGAGAAAACCTATGCACACACTCAACTTTCAATGCTCTTCTCTGTTCTGAACCAACACACCTTTCACGTTTTTGGGTTTCGGGACTCCTACATGCGAGCTCTCCCAGGATCCTTGTCCCTCTAACTCCCAATAGCTGAAATGCCAAAACGACCTTAATGACTTTGGGTCCTCCCTTAGCCTCCATCCACGTGACCACCACTCTATGACCACGTGCTTAATGTCAAAGCGCTATTCGCTTTTTGCGATTCAAGGAATCACAATGCAAGCATTCCTCATGTTCTCTATCTTTCAAAATGTTGAAACCCAAAATAGGGCCTAACTCCACAGCTCCTCTCTTAAGTCGCTTTTCATACGACCAATCCTGTGACCTGGTACTATTCCTCCGAATGATTTCGGGTTTTCGTGATTCGCGATTTCGCGATTCCGGATGCAACGATTATAGGTCCTTCGAACTCCCGGATCCCAAAATACCAAAATCTACTTGTGACCACGGTCCACTTTTCGGGATTTCGTAATTCATGATTTCGTGATTCTGGCTGCAGATGATTCTAGGTCCTTCGATCTCCCGGACCCCGAAATGCCGAAATCTCCCCCTTGAGAGATCAACGGTTCATATTCCTTTTGAACCAACGATCACGATCCAATTGGATCGACGACCCACAAACTTTTAGGATTTTTCCCGAACCTTGACCAATCGCCATGTGTCCTCCTTGATGAATGTTGTAGGTCGTTTCGCAATTTCTTGAGCAAGGACTTCTTGTCTCACGACTCCTTCTCCTCGAACTCCCGGTGTCCAAATCCCCGATGGGATTGGATCTTTGACATCTGTCCTCCAAAATGGATGGTCCTGATGCTTTCAGGACTTAATGAGTCCTCTTCCTTCTGCTATTACGAGGTTGAAACCACATGCACCTTTTCTAGATCTGACGACTCACGACAATTCGACACTTCTCCCTCGAAGTTTCTGTCATTCGTTATAACCTTCTGTGCAGCTTCCCAGGGATTAAACCCCTCACACCTTCTTCTGGATCCGATGACTATCGGTCCTTGGTGCCAGATCTGATGGCCCAGATCCTTTTTCCTGTGCACCTCCCAAGGACTAAACCTCGTGCATGTATCCTTGATCCAACGGCTCTCAGGCCACTGCACTCCATATTCGATGGCTGGCGCGATTTCGCGAACTGGGAGTTCACGATGCAGTGACTCCAAAATCAATTGCTGCTCCAAACCCCGAACTCTGAAATAGTAAAATTTGAGCGTGAGATCAACGGCCCCTGATGCTTCTCATCCAATGGTCCATGTGATTTCGGCACTTCTCTACAGAGTGTCTCCACCGTCCATACAACTCCTCTCCTAGGGTGATTCTAAGGCTTAAATCCCTTGCAACTTGGTGCGATCCTATGGCTCTCGGTATTTCGACACTTCTCCACGAAGTGTCTCCACCATTCCTTTCAGTTTCTCTCCTGCGCGACCTCCCAGAGGTTAAAATTTGTGCACCTTCCTCCAGATCCGATGACTATCGGTTCTCTACACAAGATCTGACAACAGTTGTGTTCCCTCATGAGCTTGAGAACTTATTCCTTCCCCTTGGAATATTTTCTGAAGTTTCAAAGGCGTCGACCTTCACTTCCCCTGAGAGCTCAATTCCTTTGGATCTCTCATGTGTTCTAGCAATGTTTTCACTCTTGAGATTCATTCTCTCGGAGATTTACACCTGTGCACACTTTGCATTCGAGGATCTCGAATAACACAGATTCGAGAATTTTTCTTGAAAATAAAACTTTTTACGCCCACGTGGCGTTCTCCTACTCGACGCACACCTTGCAGAACCTACAAAGTATTCAACAACCCTATGAGTGTCTTCTCCTCGACACTTCTCTTTTCTCAGAACTCAAAATAGAGTTCCCTGGTGCACTCTATGCACTCGCTCGATGCCCTCTTGGCAGAGCTCTATAGAACCTTCAGTAGTTCTGTCTTCCCTGAACTCGAGACATAGTTCCTTCCTGTGCACTCCTTGCACCTCTGCTGATGAAGGTTCAACACTATCCCTCTTTAGCTTTCCTAAGGTTGTTTCACCTCTGTCAATGCACACCTTGCAGACTATGTGCACTCCTTGCACTCAGAAACTTCAAGACAGGACGAAATTGAAACTTATGAAATACTTCACCAGTTATGCATTTAAACATGAAATGCATAAAAACATGTAAACATCAAACACACAGTATGTAGGAAAAACTTCTTTTCTATTAATCTGTATGTCTATACAAATGTTTACAAAGACTGGACTATAACAAGTCTTAGCTCTCTCTCGAGACATCTCTTCTCTGGTCTCTCCTCCTAACTCTCTACTCTAATTTTTTTTTAACAAAATGAGGGCTCCCATGAGCTTATCCTCAACCACCGTCTCTGAGCTATCGCTATCACAGAGCGGATCCTATGGCTACATTACATAAATGGATGCCTAGTCCTAACTACATCTTAGGATTGCTACAGGAAACCATTAAAGGAAACCTCAACCACTACCTGTACAAAGGCGTGGTCTGGCGTTAAAATCCTTACAACATTTATTGAAATTTCGAATTGCAAAATTGAGAGGGCTGCGACTCTCCCTTTCTCCATTAAATGCATGCTGGATGTGTTGGCTAGCTGGCACAATGCTGACATGGAGTGATGCTCCTGCATCACCTGGACACCTTCAGATATAGCTCTATCAACCATAAACTTGTTAAGAACCTCCTCGATGGAATTCTCTAACTCGGTGCATTCGCCCGACATTCTCACTTTTAAACAGACGGGTCGAGGTAGGTGAATGGATGGGTGGGGTAGACAAATGGATGGCGATGTCTATCTTCTAGTAACATATTTTGATGCAAAATCAGTTCTATGATATCTCAGTTAATAACGGGTGCAAAAAAGTGGTCCTGACGTAGCATTTGATGATTTAAATAAGCGAGCATCGTGACAGATTCTTCCAATGAGAAGGAATGCTTCCATTAATGTGAATCTGTCCGTTATGGTATGTTCTCAACGTCCCAAAAGTAGTCCATTCTCCCATAAGTGTGTTTTATAGTTGTTCTGGAGTGTCATTCTAATGGGCAGGGTGCCTCCAATGGTCATATAGCTTCGCCAGGGAGAAGTCCCATTCTGCACAGTTTTGTTGTTCCAACGAGGTTCAAATCCTGCAAACCTGTCTCTTGCGAGGTCTTCCGTCTGTTCTCTATAACTTCCTGTAGATTTTCTAACATGGATTTCTTTTTACTGAGATTCCTTGCCTTCTTTCCTGTGGTCTGAGTTCCTCTAACTGTTTCTGGAATCCTTTTTCCATTATTATTCTTATCTTCTCCTAGCATGGTGACTTCGAACTGTTGATGTGCTCTCATAGGTTCTGAAGTTAATATCCCTTTTCTTACTACTTCCCGGGTGGATATACTTGTTTTTTGCATGGATAGGTCCTTCAAACCTTCTTTCATTATTTCAATCTTGCTAGCTAATTCTCTTGCCTTCTTTTTCTTCGACTTATCCTCTCGTTCTTCTATTAGTCGGTCTATTTTTCTAGCTACGAAATCCCTTAGTTCTTTATTTTTATTTTCTGCAGCTTCTTCCTCTGTTTTCCTTCTGATCTAATCCTTCTCAATCCAAGTCTTTCCTAACAAAAGTGGGAAAGGGGCGTTGTTTTCAACAAACTTAATGAATTCAAATTCTTCTTCAGTTGATGTTCCATGAATAATAATAGGTATATTAGTAACTCTTCCACATAGGGTTATCATCTTTCCTTTAAACAAGCCTATCCTTCCCAATGAAGGTAACACAACAGGCTTTCCCAAAATTTCCCAAGTTTCTTCTGTCATAATATTCACTTATGTTTCTTCATCCAAGACACAGTCTATGTCGAAGTCTTCTATTATTGCACTTATGTGTTGTTTTACTTCCAGGATCTCTGGTAAGCTGACATCTTTGTGATCGTCCATCATTTCTTTCAACGGTACTAATGTAGTCTCGACTTTATCTGATTCTTTCTCTTTTCGATTCTCTAACATGCTCTTAGTCTCTTGAGTTTCTTCGTAGTTTTCTTGTCTCATGTTCATCCTTTCAACTTTAGCAATCATCTTTGGACAATCCTCAACCTCATGACCAACAATTTTACAACAAAGACAAATAGGACATATACCAGGGCATTCCTTAGCAAGATGTCCCGATCTTTTGCAGTTATAACATAATGTCAAACCTCTCTTTCTTTTAAGCATTCCCCAACCTCTCCTATACTTCACACTAGGATCATAGTGCTGGACCTGCAATCTACAAAAATTCTTTCTAGGTTCCTGTATCCACTTATTAGTCCAAAAATTCTTTCTATGCATAGGAATAACATATATTTCTTCATTTCTATTAGTTTTACTTAGATCAACTCTTTCTTCCAACTGCACCCTATCTTTTAAACTAGGACAAAATCTATTAAATATACTTAAATTCATTCCTTCGAAACAAAAATTTTCACTTATCTTACTCTTATCAAATCACAAAGCTTTACCTCTTTTAAGATCTTACCTCTTTTCTTCAGATCAGATTTCTATCTTATCAAAAAGCTTTGCAAGTCAAGTAGAGTATTGTGAACTACAACAGTAGATCTACGCACAAAGATTCTCTTTTCTTCAATTCCCAACAATCACAATTTCAGGTCCTGACAACAAAACCATTTGTTGGCATAGTAGTAGACCCAGGGTTCAAACCTTCAACAACACACCAACAAAGCCCTAACTACTGACCCTTTCGGCAACACCTGCGAAGCAGGAGAAGTCTCACCCGAGGTAGAGGCAGGTGGGCTTATAGGACACAAACATTTGTAACCAAGCTTGGATACACATATGTGATAGAAACACTTCATAGAGTATTCTATTAACACTACAAGATGATATTCATTAACTCATTAGCTTCATTAACATCGCAGAACATAATCCTAAGATAGATCAGCGTAGTAAAAATAAAGAGTAAGTACTTCAACCACTTAGCACATAACAATGAGTTAGATCTAGAATCCATTCATAAAGCACAAGTAAAGTACTAAGCAACATCAAATCTATCCTTTATAGATAATAACAAAATCACTAAGAAGATAAATGGCAAACACAACATAGCACAAAGCACACCAAAGACACAAGATATATGTGGTTCACTCCAGTGTGGGGCTACATCCACCAACTACTTTGTCTTCTTTATTATTCTTCAATTCTCTTACATTCCTCTACTCTTGTCCACTAAGCCACATAGCCAATCTTCACAGAGGATGGGAGATCTGCGCACTGAGCGCTAGATCCTCCTTCCCAAAACTAGGTCACAGCAAAAAGCCAACTTCTCTATTGAGCATAGAGCCTTACATACACTATCTATTGCACAAAGAAACCCAAAACTACTTGCACTTATCCTTCCAAGCTATCTTTTCCTTTCGCTACTTCTATCATGCATTCTTATCTATTTATACTTTTACATTTCCTTACAAAACGACCTAAACATGGGTAAACCCATGGGCCGACATCCCATAACCCATTACAAAAACCCTAATGAACCCCTTGCTGGGTCCACATAGCCTGCAAAACAAGTGAGATCCATGATCTCAGCTCCGCCATGGCGCTCTATCTTCAATCCTCGCGTCGAAGTCCAAAAGGTGGTCCAAACCTAACCAAGGTTTCCTCCAAACTTGGTCGAGGGCCAACACAACTTGTTGGGATTCCTCGACATGTTTATTAGCTTCCAACCAAGTCTTTGGGAGATTCATAAGGACTTGGGATTAGATGTCATCCTTTAGGCCATTAATAAATCATTCTCAGAAAAAAGTATCAGGCATTCCCTCTTTTCTGAAAGCTAATTTCTCAAATGTAGCTATAAACTCTTCCATTGTAATTGATTGTTTCAATTTGGCAGATGACCTAGGGAGTGTGTATTAGTGTCAAATCAGTCATAAAGTTCAGCCACAAATTGGGTCCAAGCCACATATCCTTGGTGTGATTTTCGATGTCATTTCCACCATTTCCAATGCTCAGGGTCCAAACAAAGGACACCGTAACGAATTTTGGCCAAGTCATCAATGATGCCATGCAAGGTGAAGTAGTGTTCCATTTGAGTGACCCCACCAGTGGGATCTGATCCATAAAATTTATTCACCTCCACTCGGGGAAGACACAGATGACAATGAAATGGGTTGGAATGAAACTGCTGAGAATTGGAGGAAGAAATATGTTTGATGTTAGAAGGTTGGTTAGATGAGGAACAAATTCTAGAAAAGGGAAATTTTTACAGGACCTTGGCAGCAAATGAGTCAAGATGAGACTTAAGGTGGTATTCAAGCTAGTTGGAAAGATGGGAATTGATGTCCTTCTTCAATTCCTCTTTTAGGTAGTCCATTTTGGAGTCAATTTGGGTAGCGATGCGGTTTTCAAGGTCTTGGTTGCGAGTGTTGTCCATGGTGATGGGAAAACACAAGAAGAGGTGGGAAAGAAAGGTGGGTGAATAGGGAGGGTGGGTCCACGGAAAAGACAAGGCTAAAAAAATATAGGTATCACTATGATTAGGATGAAAAGAGGATTTCAATGGAATCGGTCCCAAGTAGGGGTGCTGGAAAGGGGGTCGGGATGATAGGAAAAAAATGCTAAAAAATGATAGGTATCACGACGATCAGGATGAAAAGAGGATTCCAATGGGATAAGTCTGAAATAAAGGTGACTGTAGGCCCTAAAATCAGCCCAATATCTCAAGGCACCAACTAAGGATTCTAGACCGAGCCCTTATCTGTACTACCCGACTACCCAGGTACTAGAGAGTATTTTCTTGAGTGTGGTTCTCGATGGCACTATAACGATTAGAATAATGATTTTTTTATCTAAGGAGGGCTTCAAGATATCTAGGTTGATTCATATATAGGCATTTTCTGATGTGCTACCACTCGAAGGGGTACCAACAGGCATTACAAGGGTGGCCAACAATGTATGCTTAAGTACCACTTCTAGTTCTTGCATGTATGCTTCCCCGACCATGGATTTATGCACTGAACAACATATCTCTATAAATTTAAGATACCTGAATATGTCTCTACCCTGGAAAACAATAACCCACAATTTTATGCCAAGGAAAGTGCTCCAATACCACTTGTAAGGTACCAAATCTATTATAATAGCTGAAAACAAAAATATTGCAGAGAATAACAATAGAACAACATAATATATGAAGCCATAGTACCAAAATGATACCTTTATTGATAGGAAATAATGTTCACTTGGATCTTCTTGGGGGAAACCTCCCATAGAGTAGCGTTCTATTACATTAATTCTCAAGACAAAACTTCTTATGGATCCTACTCTTATTTATACTAATTCTATCTTTTGAAGATCATTCTAGAGGAAGATCCTTCTAGAAGCGGAAGCTTCTATTAGGTCTTCTTACATTGACTTATTCCAATTTATTAAATAGTCCTTATTAACTAATTTCGAACTTTATTACATGGAAATATATTATTCTATCTACATGAGGGGTTAGGGAGGTTATCTCCCTAACAAGGTATGCTTATGTGCTTTTTTTGTAGATGTGTGGTTGAGGTATATACTTGATGTATGATGGCATATCCATGAGGCACATGCTTTGGTGAGGCACTTCATTGATGATATGGTATATATATATTTTATGGTATATGGTACATGATTGATGCTCTAGTACGTGGTACATGATTTGATACATGATTATCTACTCATCATTGATGTTATAGTATCTATATTTGATATATCTCATGGTACATGATTATTGCATGTTATATTGCATATGTTGGTATGCATTTGATGGATGATATGGTATAGGTTTTGGTATAACACATGTTGATGATTAGTTTTAGGTAGATGGTATAGTGACAGTGACAGGTTGGATACAGTCACATGTTGATGTGACAAGTTACATGTTTATGTGACAGTGGCAGTGACAGTGACAATGGCAGTGATTGTGGTAGTGATAGTTTGGTCTACATTTATATTTCAGGGCAACATGATGGGGAAAGGAAAGGGGGTTGAAGCCTCCTTTTGGTTGGTGTAGGAGAGCACAAGGAGTTGGAGCTTCCTTCAGGTTGGAGCCTGAGAAATAGGGGGTTGTAGCCTCCTTCTAGTTGGAGCCATAAAATTCAGTGTGTTGTAGATTCCTTCAGGTTGGAGCCTATAAATAGGGGGTCATAGCCTCCTTCCAGCTATAGCTGGAGAATTGGGAAGTTAGTGCTTCCAATGAATGTATTCTTTTTATATATAAGAAAATATTATTTGGTTTTCTCCCATTTTGGTTTCCATGTAAATTTTGATGTACTGTGTTTCTATGGATGTCTATTATGATCAGTTGATTTATACTGCTCATGATATATTGATGATATACTTCTGATCAAATTAATGATTACATATTGTGGTTAAAATTGATAATAAGTGGTCATATTTATTCACCCCCCCTCTTAGTATTCCAACAATTGGTATCAGAGTAGGTCCTTCAAGAAACAATGTAACCACTGGAAGGAGATCATGGAATACACTAAGATTGGAGCACCAAGGTTTGATCAACAAAACTATTCCTTTTGGAATAAAAGGATGAAAACCTTTTTATAGGTAAATGGATTTGATGTTTGGTAGTTAGTAGTAGATGGATATGCAGTTCTAGCCACTCCCCCAACTTACAAATATGGAAAGAAACTCAATGAAAACAACTCAAAGGATAAAGGCACCATTCTGAGCAGTTTGGATGATTCAATATTTCTCAAAGCTATGTATTGCAAGACCAAAAAGGATCTTGGGGATAAATTTCAAAACATTTATGAAGGAGATACCAAAGCCAATGGAGCTAAGCTTCAAACCATTAGATCTAAGTTAGAGAATCTAAATATGAAGGAATATGAAGACATTGCATCCTACTTTCTACGAGTTGATGAAATAATGAACATAATTAGAGGACTGGGAGAAGAAGTTGATGAATCAACGATCGTTCAAAAGGTTCTAATATCTCTATCTATAAGATTTGTTCCTAAGATATCAACCATGGAAGAAAGAACATATATTGAAAGTTTGACCATGGACAAGCTACATGGAATATTCACAGCTTATGAAATGAGGATAGAACAAGAGAACCTAGTCACAAAGGAAGCAATGTTCAAATAATCCAAGAAGACAAAGAAGCAGAAAAAAGAAAAAGTAAACACAAGATTATAGTTGCAACGATGATTAAGAGGAATATGAAGAAGTGGAAAAAATTGTAAGGAAGTTAAAAAGAGGAACCGACAAGTACAAAGGTATATTTCCATTGAAATGTTTTAAGTGTGATGGTATTGGTCATTTTTCTTCTAAATTTCCTTATGCTAAGAATAAAGGTAGCGAAGAAGAAGAAGATCATAAGAAGAAAAATAAAAGTAAAAAGGGAGACAAAAGAAGGGACAAAAAGAATTTCTTTAAGAAAAGTTTCTACTCAAAGGAAGACAATTATTCATCAGACGAGGATGATGATAGTGAGAATGATTTAGAAAGAGTACTCTTCATGGCAGTAAAATATGATGAAGAATATTCCAAAGATTCTAAAGAAGAAGGCCAAGTCGATCTTAGAGAATAATTAATTAGTTCCCTAGAAGAACTAGGGAAAGAAAGAAATAAAATCAAGTCACTCATGGCATAGTTAAAGAAGAATGAAGGATCTCAAAATTCCAACTCAGAAGAAAACAAGCACATAATCACAAAGTTAAAAATAAAGGTAGAAGAAGACAAAAGGATTGAAGAAACACACAGAAATTAGTTAGAAGATAAGGAGAAGATGATTGGAAGCTTGGAAGTAGAAAGAATCAACTTAAGAAAAGATATTCAGAAGAAATATATGCAATAGAATAACACCAAAATATTGGATGAGATCATCAACAATCAAAGGCCATACTATGATAGGTTTGGGCTAGGATACAACCAGATGTAGAATGAGAAAGGTTTGAGCTCCAAGATGACAAAACATGAATTAGAACAAAGGACCTATGCAAACATATTCAGAGGTACTCAAGAATAAAAACACAGAGGAATTGAACCACCTAGAATATTCATAACATAGAACCAACAATCAGTAACATCTCGAGAAGATGAATATTTCAGAAAATAAACACCATTCAAAATATCCCCTACATCCAGGTATCAAACTATTTTTCTTGGTTTATTCTATTCTTGTAAAAATTATGGTCACAAAGATGAAAACTGTAGAACCTATGCCAAGAACAAAAGTAACCATGAAGGCTATTCAAACATTAGTTATCTCATAAATTCACATGAAGTATAGAACAAAATTCACAATAGTTTTGGTTCACTAAGTAATGAAATGGAATACTACAAGTGCAACAATTTTGGACACATGGACAAAGATTGTAGATTGACTATTACTCCAAAGGAACCAAAGAAAAATATCAACAGTCATAAACAGGAACCACAAAGGACATGGAGAAGAAAGAAGGATCAATTCAACACTGAATAATTCTCGCTTTCTCTACAAGCACAACACAAGAAAATTGGATGGTATGTTGACAACAGTTGTTTGAAGCATATCACATGTGACAAGAACATGTTTTTGTCCCTAAAGTAGGAAAGATATGGATCAGTTTTATTTGGAAATGATAATTCAGCCAGAATAATAGATAGAGGCACACTCAAAATTTGGAGGCAAGGATGCCAAGGAAGAAAATGTTCTACTGGTTGAAGATATGAAGCACAATATTCTAAGTGTCAATCAAATCTATGATCAAGGACACAAAATTTTGTTTGAATTAGAAAAAATTGAGATAAGAAAATAAGGATTAGGAAAATTTGTGGCTACATCTAGAAGAACCCCAAACAACATTGTTATTTCCCTAAAATTCTCTACACATGCATACATGGCCTTGGTCCTCTTACTTGCATTTTTTGCCAAAGAACTGCTGAGAAACTCTTCTTAAAAAACCATTTTTAGAATATGTGCTCTTCTTGCACCATTACTTCCCACTTAGATATGCTTTTTGCACCACTACAATTCGCGTACATACACGCGTTGCACCATTACAACCCATGCATGCTTGCAAAAGTTGCAAAAAATAAAAATTTGCAAGGAATTCATTGAAATTGATGGGTTTTTGGAGGTTTCCCAACTAATCCTCCTGCTATATCTCGTCACCCAACCAAATAACTATCCTTTTGGCATATAAAGGAGGTTTTTGGGTCTCATTTCATACCTAAGCATAAGAACAATGAAAATATACCCAATTTCACTTCCCCTCCTTGCCCAAGATATTGCTGCCTTTTGTGAGAAATTGACTCAGCATCCCCTCATTAGCCCCTTCTTCCTCCATTCAACCCATTCACTTCCATAGAAGATATCATAAGGTTGAGAGAATAATTTCATACAAGGTGCACTTGGAGAATGGTGAAGAGGAACCCATACCAGGTTTGTGGAATGATAACTGACTTAGATTGTAAAGGTATAATCTTCGTGTTATGAATAAAAGAATTACATTTTCCTATCCCAAATGATGTTGTCTCAAATACTTTTATTAGTTTATGCTTGAAATTCTAACATCTAACCCTAACTTGTATCTGGAATAACATGTTTGTTGTTCTCTGTTTGTCAATATTTGGATGCAGATCAACCCTAGGAGGAGGTGTGCAGTCAGTGGAACTTCCAAGTGCGAGGAGATCATCACCAGATGTGGGATTAGAGGTATAATTATATGATCTCCTTTCTCTTTTCTTTCTTTATATTAGTTTTGGTATGTTTGGGGTAGTATTGAGAATTAATTAGCTTTAGGATGGTTATTTTCTCTGCCTACATTCTGAACCCTGGTGTAGTTAAAGAGGGGTTATTTCCCACTAGCAAACATATATGTCTTGAATGAGATTGGAAGGGGAAAATGTTGCTTAGGAAAGGAAAATGAAATTTGGCTCTGACACATAAGGATGGGTCATATAAACTTTGATAACCTTGTCAAAATCAACAAAAAGGAAGCAATGAAATAAATTCCTGAGATATCAAAGCCAACAAATACTCTATGTGAGCATTGTCTACAAGGAAAACAAACCAGGGCCAAGTTCAAATCAAAAGAGTACTCCATGAGAAAACCATTGGAGATTCTGCAAACTGATCTATGTGGACCTACAAGAATGAAGGGATGAAATGGAGAACATTAATTTATGTTACTAGTTGATGACTACATAAGAATGACCACAGTTTTCTTTCTCAAGAAGAATTCAAAGGCATTCAAGCACTTAAAGATATAAAAAGAGATGGTTGAAACCAAGATCGAATTGAAAATCAAGTGCTTCAGATCAGACAATGTAGGAGATATTACATCAAATTAATTCATGGATTTCTGTGGCATGGAATAAAGAGATAATTCTTGGTAGCCAGAACACGTCAGCAAACTGGAGTTGTCAAAAGGAAGAAAAAAAAAGTACAGGAAATCACCAGAACCATGTTGCAAGATTCCAAGTTGAGTGACATCTTTTGGGAACAAGTAGTAGATACAAAAATTCACATATTGAACAGAGGAATGCTCGAAACTAACAGTGATAAGAATCCCTATGAGTTATGGAAAGGAATGCTGACAAATGTGAATCATTTCAGAGTATTTGGAAGAAAATTTTATATCAAAAGAGAAGATGGCGGGCTTGGAAAATTTGACTCCCGAGTTGATAAGGGCATACTAGTTGGGTATTCAAGAAAAAATAAAGCATATAAATGCTTCGGTCCAAGAATCAATAGAATCGTGGGAAGAATCAATGTAACGATTGACGAGGCAGATGTATGAAATGGAAAAGAAGGAAGAAAAGAGTCAAAAGAGAAGGATGACGGGGAAGATCTAAAATAATAAAAAGTAGTAGTAGTAGAAGAAGAAGAAGAAGAAGAAGAAGAGTGGCCAGAAACATAACAAGAGGAAGATGAGCAACAAATAATTCCTAAGACACCTAACTGATCAGTATAGAAAATTCATCCACCAAAACATATTACTGGGAATAAAGATGTAGGAGTTGAAACCCAAAGAAGAGTACTTTCACCAGAACAACAACACCTAACATTTTTATCTACAATTGAACCACGCAGTTTTGAAGAGGACAACCAAGATGAACATTGGATCAAGGCTATGGATGAATAATTGGATTATATAGAGAAGAATGACACATGAGAATTGGTTCCAAGACCTAAGGATAAGAACATGATTGGTACAAAGTGGGTTTTCCGAAACAAGTTGAATGAGGATGGACATGTAACCAGAAATAAAGCAAGGTTAGTTTGCAACAAATAGACTCATATTGAAGGTATCTACATCGAACAAACTGAAGGGTTTCTACTATCATAAAAGGAAGATTATGTCTCCAGGTTGAATAAGGAATTGTATGGACTCATATAGGACCCTAGAGCATGGCATAAAAATTGGATAGGTATCTACAAAAACAAGGATTCAGGAAACATAATACAGACAAAAATCTCTACATAAAAGTGGATCTAGACAATATATTGATAATTGAAGTTTATGTAGATGATACTATCTTTGGAAGTGATGATGACATGATGAGTCAGAAGTTTTCCAAAGACACGTTGAATGAGTTTGGATTGATTTTTCTCGATGAGTTGACTTTCTTCTTGGGATTACAGATATGTCAGCATGATAAAGGTATTTTAATCTCCCAAACCAAGTATATCAAAGAAATGCTAAAGAAGTTTGGAATGGAAGACTGTAAACCCGTAAGTACTCCTATGCAGACTAGTTGCAAGTTGAGAAAGGAACATGAATCTAAGGATGTAGATCAAAGACTCTATAGATCGATGATTGGTAGCTTAATATATGTGACAATGTCTAGACTGGATGTGATGCAAGCATTTGGACATGTTGCGAGATTTCCAACAACACCGAAAGAAACACATGTTATAGCATTGAAAATAATATTCAGATATATCGAAGCAACAAAAGGTTTTGGATTATGGTATCCAAAGGATAATGATATATCATTGGTCACCTACAAATATGCATATTGGGAAGGTAGCATTGATGATATAAGAAGTACAAGTGGAACAACGTTCTACTTAGGTGAGTGTCTGGTATCATTGCTAAGGAATAAATAACCATCAATATCTTTTTCAACCACAAAAGTAGAATATATTGCAGTGGCACCATGTTGCACTCAAGTTCTCTGGATGAAGCAAAAATTGCAGGATATACAAGTGAAGTACGATAATCCCATTTTAATACTCTTTGATAACACCAATGCTATTAGTGTCTCCAAGAATTTAGTGATGCAATCCAAGGCGAAACACATTCTGATCAAGTATCACTTTCTACGGGAATAGGCTATAAAGAAGAACATCAAGGTAGAGTACATACGGACAAAAGAGAATATTACAAATATCTTCACCAAACCTCTTCTGAGGGAGAGATTTGAGTATCCTCGACAAAAACTTTGAGTAGTTTCTTCCCCAAAGTGATTCACATGACATCATGCATAGTAACATAGGGGGAGAGAAGCATAATACATGAAGAATCCAAGTAAAGAATCAGTTGGAATACTGAGAGGGTGGGTGAATCAATATGAGAACAATTAGTACTTTTAATCACAATATAAAGCATCTAATAAATATTATGAGAATTAAATATATCATCAACACCATAATTCAATGCATAAACATCACATAGACACAGTACACCAAAATTTTACATGGAAACCCAATGCAGGAGAAAAAGGAAAAATGATTTTCTTATTTATCAAAAAGTACATCCATTGGAAGCACCAACTTCCTATTTCTCCATGTACAACTGGAAGGAGGCTCCAACCCCCTATTTATAGGCTACAACCTGAAGGAAGCTTCAACTCCCTAATTTTCTGGCTCCAACTGGGAGGAGGCTACAACCCCCTTTCCTTGCCTCATCCAACCACCCTGAAATATAAATGTAGACCAATCTGTCAATACCACATCAACATGTCTCTGTCCTTATCACTGGAATGATATATCAATCATGTCACTGTCAACCTATAACAACAACCTCTGATACTATAGATGACCTGGTGTATGTGATGACAAACCTGCATACCTTCCTCAACTTCATCAACAAGAGAATAGTATCTTTATCAACCTTTACCTCAGTCTCATAGGACTAGTTTTGGATTGGTCATAAACCCTAACTTTCAACAAGAATAAATATGTACCTATAATGAAAAAAGGTATGAAATTTGTACCCAAACTTCTTCAGTATGTTCTCTAAAGTTCCTCTAAGTTTCACTCCTTGAATCATTCCTCACAAGGAGTTATAGAGAAAATGGAAGACCTTTCTGAATTATGTCCTATTATAAAGAGAAAACTTGTACGATATGCCACGTTATCAATATTTGATATCTTATTCTAAAAATAGCACAAAAGAAACCACATCATGTAGTGTTTCCATTTTAATTAGTCTCACATCATTTTTATTCTCTATGAATAAGTTATGATTGTTTTACCTGGAACACCTGTTTAAAACTAGTTTCAAGACTAGTCAAAATCCCTATCTTCCACAAACTATATCTCCAAACGTACAATGACCCAAAAGCTGAAATTTCTACCAAAGTTACCTTGATATGTCTTCTCAACAACCTCCTATTTTCTCTCTCTGACTCATTCTATAAAAAAAGTTATAGAAAAAATGGTAAGATGACTTGCAAATAACATACCTTAGAACACATCATCAAAAACTTCATCCTCCCTTGGATTTTCATCCTTATTTACTTCACCTTCCCTCCAAAATTCATGTCACTACCACATATATCCAACCTGTATTCTTAGAATTTATTATTCAATTGAATCTTCTCTGTGTTTGAGGATCTCATGCAACTAACACACACATGCAACTGACATGCAACTTGTTAACTTCTAATGAGGATCTCATGCAACTAACATGCACATGCAATTGCCATGCAACTTGTTAAATTCTATTTATAGATCCTTTATTTCGACATGCAATTTGTTAACATTTTGTTCAAGGGTTGACATCAATGACAACCTATCTTTCAACAATTCAATGAAAATTAATATTTCGACAATTAAACTTTCGATAATTAATATTTCAACAATTAATATTTCGACAATTAATTAATATTTAAACAATATCCCCCTTTGGCATTGAAGGAAACACTTAGAACAAACAATTAGACATGTCAAACACTCATGCTCATGTTGGCTCGCCCTATCTTCATACCTCTTCTCTTCCTTTCCATGCCTTTGTTTTTCTCTCCCCCTTTGATGCTCCCCCTATCTGTAAACCTCTGATATCTATTGATGTTTCTCTTCATGGTCCTTCCTTGTGTAAATATTTGTTAAGAAGAATTCAAAAATCATTCAAGTCTTTCATGATTACTACTACTCTCCCCTTATCATACTATGCCAACGACCATGTACATCAATGTGGGGCTGAACTACTCCAAGGTTATGTCGAAGATAATCAACCATAGGCTCTCACATGGATCATATACCAAGGACACATCTCAACTACATGTCCAACATATCCAACACATTCCTCTACCAAGAATGTACCAACATTACCAACATAATGTCAAAAGATATGTGTCTCAACCTTGTACCAAAGAAACTATGAAGGCTATTCAAACAATAGTTATCTCAAAAAGTCACATGAAGTACATAACAAATATCACGACAATTTTGGTTCACTAAGTAATGAAATAGAGTGCTACAACTACAAAATTTTTGGACACATGGCCAAAGATTGAAGATTAACTATTCCTCCAAAGGAACCAAAGAAAAATATTAACAATCATAAATAGGGACCATAAAGGATATGGAGAAGAAAGTATGATCAATTCAACACTGAAGAATGATCGATTTCTCTACAAGTGAAACACAAGGAAAGCGGATGGCATGTTGACAATAGTCATTCAAAGCACATGACAAGGGACAAGAACAAGTTTCTAACCCTGAAGAAGGAATGAAATGGATCAATTTAATTTGGAAATGATAATTCATCTGGAATAATAGGTAGAGGCGCATTCAATCTTGGAAGCAACGATGCCAAGGAAGAAAATGTTCTACTAGTCAAACATATGAAGCACAATCTTCTAAGTGTCAATCAAATCTATGATGAAGGACACATAATTTTTTTTGGCTTAGAAATATGTGAGATAAGAAAAGAAGGATCAAGAAAATTGGTGGCTACAGTTAGAATAACCCCAAACAACATATATGTCCTGAATGAGATTGGAAGGGAAAAATGTTGCTTAGGATAGGAAAATGAAAGTTGGCTCTGGAAGATAAGGATGGGTCACATAAACTTTGATAACCTTTTCAAAATCAACACAAAGGAAGCACTGAAAGAAATTCCTAAGATTTCAAAGACAACAAATACTCTATGAGAGCATTGTCTACAAGGAAAACAAACTAGGACGAAGTTCAAATTAAAAGAGTACTCCACGAAAACACCATTAGAGATTGTACACACTAATCTATGTGGACCTACAATAATGAAGGGATTAAATGGATAACATTACCTTATGTTACTGGTTGATGACTACACAAGAATGAATGCAGTTTGCCTTCTCAGGAAGAAGTCATAGGCATCCAATCGCTTTAATATATACAAAGAGATGGTTGAAACCAAGATGGAATTGAAAATCAAGTCCTTAAGATCAGATAATGGAGGAGATATTACATCAAAGGAATTCATGGATTTCTATGGTGAACATGGAATAAAAATACAGTTCTCGGCAACGAAAACACCTCAGCAAAATGGAGTTGTCGAAAGGAAGAAAAGAATAGTACAGGAAATGGCCAAAACCATGTTGAAATATTGCAAGTTGAGTGACATATTTTGGGCATAAGTAGTACATGCAATAGTTCACATCCTGAACGTAGTAATGTTAAGAAGTAATAGTGATAAGATTCCCTACTACTTATGGAAAGGAAGATCATCAAATGTGAATCATTTCAGAGTATTTCGAAGAAAATGTTATATCAAGGGCTTGGAAAATTTGACCTCTAAGTTGATAAGGGCATATTAGTTGGGTATTCAAGTAAAATAAAATCATATAAATGCTTCAGTCCAAGACTCAAATTTGTTTTGGAAAGAATCAATGTAACGATTGATGATACAGATGTATGAAAGGGAAAATAAGGAAGCAAAGACTCAGAAGAGCAGGATGATGAGGAATATTTAAAAGAATAAGAAGTAGAATAAGAAGCAGAAGAAGAAGCGTGTCTAGAAACATAACAAGAGGAAGATGAGAAACACATACCTCCTAAGATATCTAGTCAATGAGTATAGAAATTTCATCCACCAAAATAGATTATTGGGAATAAAGATGCAAGAGTTGAAACCTGAAGAATAATAATTTCACCAAAACAACAACACCTCGCATTGTTATCTACAGTTGAACCAAACAGTTTTGAAGAGGCCAGCAAAGATGAACACTGGATCAAGGATATGGATGAATAATTGGATTAGATAGAGGAGAATGACACATGGGAACTGGTTCTAAGACCGAAGAATAAGAACATGATTGGTACAAAGTGGGTTTTCCGAAACAAGCAAAGCGAGGATGGACATGTAACCAAAAACAAAGAAATGTTAGTTTGCAAAGGATACTCTCATATTGAAGGTATATATTTTGAAGATACCTTTTCACTAGTTTCCATGATGGAAGAAATCATATTGATCTTAGCCTATGCATGTTATAAAATAATCAAGGTGTATCAGATGGATGTAAAATTAGCCTTTCTGAATGGAGAATTAGAAGAAGAAGTCTACATCGAACAACTTGAAGAGTTTCTACATTCAGAAAAGGAAGATTATGTCTACAGGTTGAAGAAAGCATTGTATGGACTTAGACAGGCCCCTAAAGAATGGTATTCAATATTGGACAGGTATCTATAACAACAAGGATTCATGAAAGGTAATGAAAACATCAATCTCTACATAAAAGTGGATCAAGACAATATATTGATAATTGAATTTTATGTAGATGATATTATCTTTGGAAGCGATAATAACAAGATGAGTCAGAAGTTTTCCAAAGACACACATGATGAGTTAGAAATGTCTTTTCTTGGTGATTTGACTTTCTTTTTGGGAATACAAATATTTCGGCGTGATAAAGGTATTTTCATGTCCCAGACCAATTTTATCAGAGAAATGATAAAGAAGTTTGGAATGGAAGACTATAAACACGTAAGTACTCCTATGTAGACCAGTTGAAAGTTGAGAATGGAAGATGAATATAAGGATGCAGATCAAAGACTCTATAGATCGATGATTGGCAACTTACTCTATGTGACAACGTCTAGACCAGATGTGATGCAAGCAGTTGGACAAGTTGTGAGATTTTAAGCAACATCGAAAGAAACACATGTTATAGCAGTAAAAAGAATATTTAGACATCTCAAAGAAAGAGAATATTTTGGATTATGGTATTCAAAAGGGAATGATATATCTTTGGTCACCTACATAGATGCATATTGGGAAGGTAACATTGATGATAGAATAAGTACAATTGGAGCAACTTTCTACTTAGGTGAGTTTCTGGTATCATGGCTAAGAAAGAAGCAATAATCAATATCTTTTTCCATAGTAGAAGCAAAATATATTGCATTGGAAGCATGTTGCACTCAAGTTATCTGGATGAAGAAGACCTTGCAGGATATACAAGTGAAGTACGATGAGCCCATTTCAATACTATGTGACAACACCAACACTATTAGTATCTCTAAGAGTCTAGTGATGCATTCCAAGATGAAACACATTCCAATCAAGTATCACTTTATATGGGAACATTCTATAGAGAAAAATATCAAGCTAGAGTCCATTGGGAAAAAAGAGCAGATTAAAAATATCTTCACCAAACCTCGTTTGAGGGAGAGCTTTGAGTATCTTCGACAAAAACTTGGAGTATTTTCTTCCCCACAACTATTCACACGACATCAAGCACATTAAGATAGGGGGAGAGCAACAAAAGACATGAAGAATCCAAGTAAAGAATCTGTTGGAATACTGGGCGGGGGGGGGGTGAATCTGTATGAGCACAATTAGTTCTTTTAATCACAATATAAAGCCTCCAATAAATATTATGAGAATTAAATATAATATCAACACCATAATTCAATGCATAAACATCACATAGACATAGTACACTAGAATTTTATGTGAAAACCCAATGCGAGAGAAAACCACATAATGATTTTATTATTTATCAAAGAGTACATTCATTCGAAGCACCAACTTCCTATTTCTCCAGCTACAACTGGAAGGACTCTCCAACTTACTGTTTACAAGCTACAACCCGAAGGAAGCTCCAACTCCCTAATTTTCTAGCTCCAAATGGAAAGAGGCTACAACCCCCTTTACTTTCCCCTTCCAACTTCCCTGAAATATAAATGTAGACTAATATGTCACTACCACATCAACCTGTCACTATCCCTATCACTGGATTGTTATACCATCACTATCACTGTCAACTTGTCACCACATCCTGTCACTGTCAACTTATCACAACAACCACTGATCATGTAGCTGAACTGGTGTATGTGATCATAGACCTGCATACCTTCCTCAACTTCAACAACAAGAGAATAACATCTTCATCAACCTTTACCTCAGTCTCATGGGACTAGTTTTGGATTAGTCACAAACCCTAAATTTAAAAAACAATAAATATGTGCATGTAATGAATAAAGGTATGAAAAATGTACTCAACCTTCTTCAGTATGTCTTCTAAAATTCCTCTAGGTTTCGCTCCTTCAATCATTACTTAAAAGGATATATAGAGAAAATGGTAGACCTTGATGAATTATGGCCTATTATAGAGAGAAAAAATGTACGATATGCCACGTGCTCAATATTTCATATCTTATTCTAAAAATTGCACACAACAAACTATGGCCTGTAATGTTTCCATTTTAATGTTTCTTAGATCATTTTGATTCTCTGTGAATAAGTTATGATATTTTTACCCAGAACACATGTTTAAAACTAGTTTCAGGACTATTCAAAATCCCTATCTTCCATATAGTGTATCTCCAAAAGTACAATGCTCCAGAAGATGGAATTCCTACCACGGGTACCTTGATATATCTTTTCAACATCCTCCAATTTTCACTATTTGAATCATTCTATAAAAAAAAGTTATAGCAAAAATGGTAAGATGACCTGTAAATAACATACCTTAGAACACATCAACAAAAAAATCCTCCTCCTTTGGATTTTCAACCTTATTTACTTAACCTTCCCTTTGAAATTCACCTCACTACCTCAGATCTCCAATTTGTATTCTCATAAGTTATTATTCAATTGACTCTTCTCTGTGTTTGAAGATCTCATGCAGCTGACATGCACATGCAACTGACATGCAACTTGTTAACTTCTGATGAGTATCTCATGCAACTAACATGCACATGAAACTGATATAAAACTTGTTAACTTTTGTTTACAACTCCTTTACTTCAACATGCAAGTTTTTAACTTTCTATTCAAGGGTTGACATCAATGACAACCAATCTTTCAACAATTCAATGAAAATTAATATTTCAACAATAAAACTTTCGACAATTAATCAGTCTTTCAACAATTAATATTTTGACAATTAATTAATCTTTAAACAATCTCGCCCTTTGGAATTGATGGAAACACTTAGACACAACACTTAGAAATGTCAAACAATCATGCTCATGCTGGCTCCCCCTGCCTTCATTCTTCTTCTCTTTCTTTCCATGCCTCTATTTTTCTCCCCCCCTTTGACATCAATGGAAAAGGGTGACTTCTCCTTGGGGATGCTCCCTCTGTCTATAAGCCTCTGATATCTACTAATGTTTCTCTTCATGGTTCTTCCTCATGTAAATATTTGATAACAATCAATCAAAAATAATTCAAGTCTTTCATGATTACTGTTGCTCTCCCCCTGTCATACTATGCCAACGATCATGTAGATCAATGTGGGGATGAAACTACAAGTTTTTGTTGAAGATACTCAAATAGATCCTCTCACATGGATCATATACCTAGAACACCTCTCAGCTAGATGTCCTACATCTCCAACACATGCCTCTACCAAGCATGTACCAATATTACCAACATACCATCACAAGATATGTGTCTCAACCATGTACCAAACCATCAACCTGTACCATACCAAACATCAATCGTGTACCACAACCTGTACCATACCAAGTACATCAACCATGCACCAACACTTATACCAAACCGTGCATCAACCATGAACCATAACATATACCATATGCCTCAACCATCAACCATGTACATCAACACTATACCAAGTACCAATATTGTACCATACCATCTATCAACAATGTATCTCAACCATATACCATATCACACAACCTTTCCATACACCATGTACCATAGGATATATCAAGTAAGTACTATCACCAGTGTACCTCAACCGAGTACTAACATCACCAACAGATGTATCTCATACATGTGTTGTCATATACCATGTGTAATTCTCAACAATTTATCAATATCAATGACAAACAAACACCATGTAACCAAACTAGATACCAAGATAACCAAGATGTACTATTAGTCAATGTACCATACCAATATCACCAAGATGTACCATGCATCAAGAAGACATGCCTCTCAAGCATGTACCATACCATCACTAAGCATGGGAATGTGGTCTGGAAGATGCTTCTCAAACAATAAAACTTTTTCTCTGTACTTATGTCATCAAACCACTATTGAAACTGCAAACACTTCAGACTACTTGAAGGATAGTTATATGTTCTATAGAGTTGTTTCTTAGAATCCCCCTATTCAATATTCATATTTACTAAGAGTCTCCAAGCGGTATGGCTTAGAAAAATATCCTCTATGATGTGGATTAATCTTCCTCTTCATCATTTTCCTTTTCATTCTCTTTATGAAATCAAATATCTTTATCTTTTCCTGTTGATTCATCATGATTTTGCGTTGTTGCAAATCCTGTGAGTACGATATCTGGGACCTGGTTTTGATTCACTTGTTCTTCTTGTTTTTCATTTCTTCTCCAAACCTTCCTGTATCTGGCATCTTCATTTTTTCTTGTAGATTTATCCTGATCTTGTACTGTTGCAAATCCTGAGAGTTGACTTCTGGGTTTCCTTCATTCATATGTTCTTCTTTTACCTATTCTTGTCTTCTTTTCCAAATATTCTTATATCTGATATCATGTTTCTCTTTAATAGAGGTATCCATCATGCTTCTACAATCACAAGTTATATGTCCATATTTTTGGAATTTGTAGCATTCTACTTCATTGCTCAATGAACCAAAATTGTTTTTATTTATGTTGTATGCTTCATAATATTTTATGGGATAACCATTATTCATGTACCTCATATAGTTTCTTCGGTTCTTGGCATAGGATTTGCAATTTACAACTTTATTTCCAAAATTAGCACAATTAAAAAAATTACCATAATTTTGTTTTTGATACATGGGAGTAGATGATCTTCTTTGCGACACACTCCTAATTTTTTTTTATTGAGTCTTCTTTATTTCTGGAATGTTCTTCTTTGGCGGCATGCATTTTTCATTCTTGATAGAATCTTTGACAATATTTGCGTAGTTTTTTTTCCTTCTTCCTATTTTGTTGTCTTGGAAATCGATCCTTTCTCATTATGTAATTGATTGTATCTTGTTCTATATCTGTCCTCGAATGGTATTTTACTACTGATTATTTGATCCAATATTTTGGTGCTCTTCTGCTGCATATCTTTCTTCTGAAGATCTTTCCTTAAAGAGACCATTTCTACTTCCAAGCTTCCAATCATTTTCGCATTTTCTTCTAACTGACTTCTAAGTATTTCTTCAATTCTTCTATTTTAATTTTTAGACTTATGATCATCTGCTCTAGTTTTTCATTGTTGGAATTCTGACATCCCTCTTTCATTTTTAACTCTACATTGAGTGACTTGATTTTCTTTCTTTCCTTCCTAAGTTCTTCCAATGCACTGATTAACTCTGCTTTGAGATCGACTTCACCTTCTTCTTCGGAATAATATTATACAACCATGACGAGTACTCTTTCTGAATCACTATCACTGTCATTATCCTCTTTGTCCGATGAGGAACTACCCTCCTTTGAGTAGAAAATTTTCTTGAATAATTTCCTTTTTTTTCTTCTCTTGTTTCCATTTTGATATTTATTTTCCCTTTTAGAAGGTTCTTCTTCATCACTATCTTTATCCTTATGAGGAAATTTAGAAGCAAAATGACCAATACCATCACAATTAAAACATTTCAATGGAAGAATACCTTTATACTTGTTGGTTCCTTTCTATAATTTCTTTATGAAGTTAGCCATCTCTTCATCTTCATCTGAATAATCACCACAACTACAACCTAGTTTTGACTTTTATTTTTTCTTCTTCTTTGTCTTCTTGGATGCTTTGAAAGATGCTTCCTTCATGGCTGGGTTCTCCTATTCTATTCTCATTTCATAGGATGTAAATATTCGATGTAACTCATCCATGCTCAATGTACCGAAACCTTATCTTTCTTCATAGAAAGTAGGATGCAATGTCTTCATCTTCAACTGTTCAAAATTAGCTCTGAAAATTTAATCTTAGATCCCTTAACCTTGGCATATCCTTCATAAATATTTTGGAGTTTATCCCAAATATCCTTTGCACTATCACAATGCATAACATTGACAAATATTGAATCAACTAGACTTCTCGAAATAGTACCTTTAGCCTTTGAGTTTTTTTCGCTAAGTTTATTTCCATCTCTGTCGGTTGGGGGAGTGGCTGGTGTTGTATACCCATATACTAATAATTTCCAAACATCAAATAATTGTTCCTGTAAAAATGTTTTCATCAATTTATTCCAGAAGGTATAGTTCTGACTTTCAAACACTAGTGCTCTAGTCTTAGTGTATTCCACGATTTCCTTCCAGTGGTTAGACTGCTTCTTTAAGGACTTGCTCTGATACCAATTGTTGTAATACTAAGAGGGGGAAGGG
>ML777425.1:1476273-1500188 GCA_009831015.1 Picea engelmannii
CTCAAGTACAAGGAAATCATACAAGTGTTACAATCTAAGATTAAACAAAGTTGTGGAAAGAATCAACGTAACAATTGATGAAACAGGCAGACCAGAATCAAAGGAAGAAGAAAACAAATCAATGGAACAACTTTTCAAAGAAGGATATGAAAAAGAAGTAGAAAAGGAAGATGAAGATGAAGAGAATTTGACAGAAGCAGAAGAGAAATTCCAACAAGTATCTCCAAAGACACCCAGTAAATGAGTACAGAAGAATCATCCTTCAGATAAAATTATCAGGAACAAAGATTGAGGAGTTGAGACTAGAATAAGAATTTGTTCACCAGAACAAATACACCTAGCACTCTTATCTACAATTGAACCAAACGGTTTTGAAGAAGCCAGGAAGGATGAATTTTGGAATAAGGCCATGGATGAAGAATTGGATCAAATAGAGAAAAATGACACTTGGGAATTGGTTCCAAGACCAAAGAATAAGAATGTGATCGACACAAAATGGGTTTTCAGGAAATAAATTGAATGAAGATGGACAGGTTACAAGGAACAAATCTAGATTGGTATGTAAAGGATATGCACAGATTGAAGGAATCGACTTTGAAGAGACATTTTCCCCAGTTACCAGAATGGAAGCAATCTTTTTTCTTTTAGCCTATGCATGCTCCAAAAATGTTAAATTATATCATATGGACGTAAAATCATCTTTTATGAATGGGGAACTTGAAGAAGAGGTCTACATTGAACAACCAGAAGGATTTCAGTTGTCAAAGAACACAAATTATGTGTGTAAATTAAAGAAGGCCTTGTATGGTCTAAAACAGGCTCTTAGAGCATGGTACTCCAGATTGGATAAGTATCTACAACAGGAAGGGTTCAGAAAAGGAAGTGTAGACAACAACCTCTACATCAAGGTAGGTCAAGGTAATATTATATTAATTGAAGTTTATGTTGATGATAATATTTTTGGTAGTGATGATGACAGGTTAAGCCAAAAATTTGCAAAAGACATGCAGATTGAATTTGAAATGTCGTTACTTGGAGAACTATCCTTATTTCTGGGACTTTAGATACGTCAAAGAAACCAAGTAATTTTTATTTCTCAAACCAAGTATATCATAGAAATTATAAAGAGGTTTTGAATGGAAGATTGCAAACCAGTTGTAAGTTGAGCAAAGATGATGATTCGAAGTCTACAGATCAGAGGCAATACAGGTCAATGATTGGAAGCCTACTATATGTGACAGCATCTAGACCAGATGTAATGCAGGCAGTTGGACAGGTGGCACGATTTCAAGCAACACCAAAGGAATCACATGTATTAGCAGTAAAGAGGATATTCAGATATCTCAAAGGAACAGAAGAGTTTGGATTATGGTATCCAAAAGGAAAATATCTATCACTTATTGCCTACACAGATACAGATTGGGCAGGTTGTATTGATGACTGATGAAGCACCAATGGAGTAGCGTTCTACTTAGGTGAGTGTTTGGTATCATGGATAAGCAAGAAACAATCATCAATATCTCTATCTACAACTGAGGTAGAGTATATTGCAACAACAACATGTTGTACACAGGTTCTTTGGATGAAACAAACTTTGACATATATACAGGTTGAGTATGATGAGCCCATTCCAATATATTGTGATAATATAAGTGCCATCAGTATCTCAAAAGCTCCAGTGATGCACTCCAAGACGAAGCACGTTCCAATCAAGTATCACATTCTACGGGTACAGGTTGCAGAAAAGAACATCAGAGTTGAGTATGTGGGCACAAAAGAACAAGTGGTAGTCATATTTATAAAACCACTTCCACGGGAAGCCTTTGAATATCTTTGCCAAAGACTTGGAGTTATTTCTGCTCCAAAAATGAATGTTTTTTGAATGCTTATATTATATCTCTTAGATTTACACAAGGAAGCACCATAAGAGGACAGTATTTCAGGGGGAGTAGCCCCGGATGGAAAGATACTTTTGCCATTGATGACAAAGGGGAAGAGATTTATCAGATGCAGAGCACAGAGGCATGGTTCCAGGGGGAGAAAATTTATTAGATGCAGAGGACAGAGACATGGTTCCAGGGGGGGGGGAATTTATTAGATGCAGAGGACAGAGGCATGGTTCCAGGGGGAGCAGATTTATCAGATGCAGAGGACAAAGGGATGGTTCCAAGGGAAGCATGAGTGATATGATTTCATTATTTCATCAGAGTGTTTCCATCAATGCCAAAGGGGGAGATTGTTGATTAAGGTTGGTTGTCATTGATGTCAACCCTTGAAGAAAGCCCCGTAGCAAAAAGGTTTGTGTAATGGACCCAATATTGTTTGATGTAAATATGACTCATTATTGTTTTTTCATGGTTGATAAAAAGTAAATATGGATGAAATCCAAAGTGATCCCCTTATGGTGAAAGCCCTCATGGGAAGACGCTTTGTGGAGTAAGACAACCCATGCCTAATTGTGGGATAATGAGATGAATGAAAGTGAATCTGTTAGGGAAAATATCCTAGATGGATAGTGCTTTTCATTTCATTTCTGGTGGTATGTGGAACGTCACATAATTCCTCACGGTTAGAGAGTTATAGCCATGAAAAGTTGGAGACCCTAGGTTTGGGTAATGGACCCAAGTTTGTTTGATGCGTAATGGTATGAGTTATGATATGTTTTCATATAATACTATTCGATATGGATAGTACATGTCATTCCATTTCTGGTGGTATGTAGAACGTCACATAACTCCTAATGGTTTGAGAGTTATGGCCATGAGAAGTTGGAGACCCCAGGTTTGGGTAATGGACCCAAGTTTGTTTGATGGGTAACGGTATGAGTTATGATATATTTTCAGATAATACTATTCTATATGGATATAACATGTCATGCCATTTCTGGTGGTATGTAGAACGTCATATAACTCCTCACGGTTTGAGAGTTATGGCCTTACGAAGTTGGAGGACCCTCATATGTCATCTAAAAGCCCCAAAAGGTCAAAGTAGTCAAAGTGGTTTAAGAGATTTTAAAAGGTAAATAATAAAGTGAAGTGATGAGTGTATTATAATTCAAATTGAATACAAAATAAATTATTTCAATAATAAATTTAATGGAGAAATTAGAACTAGACCCAACCCTAAAATAAGAAAAGTGGGCCAAGTGACCTAGAAAATGTTTTTAAGGAAGCTACTTGGAGAGTATAAATAAGAGGCAAGACTCTCTCATTTGAATAAAACTTGAGAATATTGAATATCTATATATGTCTGAGGTAACCAAGAATATCTAAACCAGAATTCTGAGTGAAGGTAAAGAAAATAAGGCAGAAATGCAAGGAAGGATAAATTATTTTGATGGTGCTTTCTAAGGTATGTTATTTACGGGTCACCCCACCATTTTCGCTATAAATTTTTTTCTATAATGATTCAGATCATGAAATTGCTATGAAAGTGAGAAAACATATCCAAGTATTTGTGGAAAAAATTCATCTTGTGGGTCGTTGTATTTTGGGAGTTACACTCCGTGGAAAATAGGGTTTGTGGCCAGTCCCAAAACTAGTCAAAATCAGGTGTTTCGGGTAAAAACATCATAACTTCTTCATAACAGATACAAATTTATTAAGACAACATGTTTTGGTTAGGGTAAAAGCTTTAGTATTCTTTGTAATAGTTTCAGATCAATTCATCAAATATTTTGTGCGGGGCACGCTCTACAAGGTCGCTCTCTAGAATAAGCTAGAATTCAACAAGGTATGCCATTTTTTCTATAACTCCTTTTCTGAGAGGTTCCAAGTAGTGACACTTGGAGGAATTGTATAAAACACACTAAAAAACATTGTATATCAGTTTCATATATTTATACATTACATGTTCAAAGTTATGATTACTTCAAGTCAGGGTTGTTGACTAATCCAAAACTAGTCTTGTGAGACTAAAGAAAAGTTTGATGAAAATGATAGTCTCTTTTTGTTAAAGTTAAGGAAGTTTTGCAATAATGTGATCATATAAACCAGGTATATTAGAGAGCTACAAATCATATTTGGATGATGAAAATGATGAGGGCTTTTGGTTGAGGTACATGTTGAGTACATGGTTGAGACAAGTAGTTGATGAGTTGTAACATACATGAGGTGTATAGTTGATGATGTTGGTACATATTGATGAGTCATAGTTGATGAGTAGTTGACACATTATTGGTACATACTTGGTACATGGTTGGATGCACTTTTTTATGGCACAGGTTGATTAGAGGTTGGTGCATAGTTGATGCATTTGTTTATGGTACATGTTGATTACAAGTTAGTGCATGGTTGATGCACTTGTTTATGGTACAGGTTGATTACAGGTTGAGGTACAGGTTGAGGTACAGGTTGAGGTACAGGTTGATGCATGGTTCAGATTTGTTGGTACAGGTTTACAACGCTATATCTCAAAGTGATAGTGTGACAGTGGTTCCATCATTCTACTTCTACTTTAGGGTGGCAGGATGGGGCAAGGACAGGTGGTTGTAGCCATATTCCGCTTGTAGCTGGAGAACATAGGGGGTTGTAGCCTCCTTCTAGTTGTAGCCAGAGAATTGGGGAGTTGGATCTTCCCTCAGGTTGTAGCCTGAGAAACTAGGGGGTTGGAGCCTCCTTCCAGTTGTAGCTGGAAAACAAAGGAAGTTGGTGCTTCTAATGAATGTAATTCTTCAAGACATATAAGAAAAAACATTTTGTGGTTTTCTCCCGATTTGGGTTTCCACGTAAAACACTGGTGTACTGTGTATGTGTATGATTGTTCATTTGTTCATTGCTTATTTACTCTGTAGTTATTGGATGATATGCTTCATTGATATAACACTTGGATTATATGGTTAAAAAGGGATTAAATTTCTCTATTACTGATTCAGCCCCCCTCTCAGTAATCCAACGCAACTAACATGCAACTTGTTAGCTTCTGTTTACATCTCCTTTAATTGGACATGCAAATTATTAAATTTTTGTTCAATGGTTGACATCAATGATAAGCAATATTTCAACAATTCAATGACAATTAATATTTCAACAATTAAACTTTCGACAATTAATTAATCTTTCAACAATTAATCTTTCGACAATTAATTAATCTTTCAACAGAATATTTTGAATACTTTTCATATACATCATATATTTACACGAGGAAGCACCATGAATAAAAACAAGAGGCTTTTAGATAGTGGGAGCAACCCCAAGGATAATTACCCTTTTCCATTGATGTCAAATGGGGGAGAGAAAAGACAGAGGAATGAAAATTGAGAGAAAAAACATAAGCATGAATAAGGGGAGTGTTGGTCATAGGGGGAGTGATGGTCACAAGGGGAGTGATGGTCATAGGGGGAGTATGAGAAAGAGAATAAGTGTTACCATGCCATCAATATTTCCATCAGTGCCAAATGGGGAGATTGTTGAAAGATTGGTTTTCATTAATGTCAACCCTTGAAGAAGTCTGATAGCCCCAAAGGTATGGTTATGGAACCCATAATTGATCAAGGAAATACATCGTGAAGGATAGTGTAAACACATTTAAATCACTCATGGATGGATAGTCCTCATCATGATGATTTCGGTGATAGGTGGTCCACCACGTAGTTTCTCACGGTTGAGGAGTTATGGCCTTGCGAAGTTAGAAGCTCCGAAGAATGGTCAAGAAGCCCCTGGTTGGTTTCAAGTCTTTAATGAAAGGGTAAAGTGGTTGTAACAATAAATTCAAGAAGACCCTAATATTAAGGAAAGAGGATACCCCAAAAAAGTATAAATACACCTCAAGGAGTCATTCACAAGCACATTCACTCACTTATTCTATTGAATATCTTCTAGTGAACTAGTGATCTATTTGACAAGTTTTCGACGACAAAATATGAGGTAGTGACACATGAGAAGTGTGGGATTTTTGAGGTTGCAAAGGAGAGTGAATATTTTATCCATTTTCATCAAACATATTCCTATGGTATCTTTATCCTAATAAGAGACTGCATCATTTTTGGACTGGTGGAATATCTTGTTCATTTAAAATTGATCATGAATCATGATCCTACAAAATTCAATAAACAAATATTCAAATGCACATGCATACATAACATAAATTCAATGAGTTCACACCTGCCCATTCTACTACTTCCACGTTACATGGTCTTCCTGTCTGAGGACAAAGATCCTCTCTCAAAATAGTAACATGTTAAAGAAAATTGATTTCTCTTTTCAATGGTCTAGGTTTCTTAGTTTCAAGTGCCATTTTATATTTGTTGTTTATAGCTTTATTAACAATTTGTTATAATTCTAGAGTAACAATAGACTATTTGTAGTTTTTTGTCACTCCTAAGGATGATTTCTTTTTTCAATATGCTTTGGCTTGGGCTAGTTTCCATTTTTTACAACCCAAGCTTAATAAGACGATGCATGCAAACTCTCATGTTTTAAGAAGGTAATTCAAATTTCTTACTTCTATAAAAGAAAAATACATAAATTCAATGAGACAAATGAATTATAAACAAAATTTATACTTACTAAAAATGACGAGGGAGAACTTGAGTAACTTACAATGATATGTAATGAGCTAGAATATGAAGAATTGACCATTTGATATTATAAATGTTTTTCTTACAATTGATCCAAAACCATCATCAATACGTGAATAAATGATTAAATGAAACGTTGGGAAGCATAGAACAATCTAACATCAAACATTATTTTTAATGAATTTTAAAAGTTAACAGTGCCTAGTTATATTTTGACACCTTAATGTTTCAACATATTAAAAACACATTGGTGTGCTATATTATGAAAGGAACCAAAGAGTAACCTCTATTTTTTCCTTCGTAAAGAAAAACCTCTACAAAATTTAAATGTGAATTACCTTTCTATTTATAACATACCATCTTCCAACAACCAGCCTAGGTAAATGGTATTATACCATGAATTGGATCTCTTTTATGACACCCTAGTATTATGTGGTTGTTCAAAATGTAAAGGCTTGAAGGAGAAGCCTCGATGTGTTACATTGTGCCATCATATTAATTATCGACTACCCAAATTTCATGGCCTAATACCTCTCACTATGGTCAAGAATCCAATAGGTTATATAAAAAACATGTAGGAACACTTTCATATTCGCCTTTTCTGAAAATTTGGAATCCACATCAACTAAGTTTCATCCTAAATTGACCAACCTATGTCCTTTTTCCAATTAAATGAATAATTCTAGTGAGCCAAAGTATGATATCAATACTTCTCAAAACATCTCTACTAGGAGATCTAAAAACTTGTATGAGTTGAGAGAAAAAATGTCCAAGTACACACAAAAGTCGGTTCAATTGTTGGAAGGTAGTGATGACTTCCTTCTTCTTATCCATATGCAAATTAAATATGAAACTTGGATTTAGTCTATTAGTTGTAATTATACCTCCTAGTCTCCTATATATACCAAGGAGACATTTTCATTTGGAATCATCTTGTAATTGAACATTTATGTGGGCATAAGGAGGTTGCCCCCTTGAAGAGGATTATTATCTGAATTTATCTCTTTTTCAAGGCATTGATTACTTATTTTGAGTTTTTTCTATGCTATATTGATATTTGGTTCCTAACATATGGTATCAGAGCTCAAGGTCTTGGGGTTTCACTGCTACATATGAGACACCTTGGAATTTTCGTCATACATTTTTTTCTACAATGATTCAGAAGGAACATCTTGGAGGATATTTAGTATATGGATCAAGGTAGGTTAGGTTAAAATTTCTGCTCCTGAGGCCTTATACTTTCGGAGATACCGCCTTTCTAAGATAGGGTTCTAGAATCATCCTGAATTGAGTCATTACAAAATTTTCACTATAAAAGTTTTTCTGTAGCGTTTCAGAGCCTGAACTCTGGAGAATATTCACATAAATTAGTAAGGTATATGTGGTAATGATTTCAGCTTCTAGAACATATTAAATTGGTATATACACCCTATGGAAGATAGGGTATCTGACTAGTTCTATTGACTAGTCTCAAGCAGGTGTTCTGGGTAAAACAATCATAACTTCTTCCTAGAGTATCCAAATTGAGAGTGACTAGTTTCATTGGATAGTGGACAGACCGTAGTAGTTTTGGTACGAGTTTTAGAATTATTTATGAATTATTTCGTGCGTGGCACGCTATACAAGTGAGATCTTCGGGAAAGGAAAAAAAAACAACAAGTTGTGGGGAAGTTACCATAAATTCCACTTGGCACATCCAATTTTGATCAGACCTGTGGCATTACAGAGAAGAAATATTAGAGACCTACAAAAAATAAAATTCCATACTCAGAAGGGACTAAATTTTGGAGATACAATAAAAGGGATATTTTCTAGCAGAACCACCTCAAAATCAAGGTTTAAAGTGATACTTGGCCAACATGCCACCAAAAAAGGGAACTTCTACACCAAATATCCTACTTGGACTCTTTATGAAGGTGAAGAAATGAATAGGGACATAAATGATTTAAAAAAGAATACAGTAACAAAATATGAACTACAAGAGATGGAAGCTAAGTTGGAGGCAATAAATACTAAGATGGATGGTTTAAAAGAGGAGATCATGGAAGGATTGAAAAAAATTGTAATAGAGAGGACACTGAAAAGTGAAAATGTATCCCATGAAATTCATGATGAGGACACAAGGAAGGTGAATCAAGAATGGAGAAACTCCAACTTTAGGTTGAAGACCAACCACGTTCCTAAGATCGATATGAGGAAGTTTTATGGCAAGGACCCTATCACATGGATACTTAAGATGGAGAAATTCTTTTATCTACATAATGTGGCACATACACAAAAGGTATGAATTGATTCTTTATATTTAGAACCCAATCAATTTGTATGGTATCAATGGCTTTGTTCTCACAAATCACTCATCACTTGGACAATTTTCATGGAAAAAATGATAGCACACTATGAGGATACAAGGAGCAATACCTTCTTTAGCCAATTGATAAATCTCAGGCAAAAGGGTTCAGTTATAGATCACATTGAGAACTTCCAAATATTGAATATAAAGGTAACAGATATTCCAGATGAGCACTTGATTGATTTATTCATAGGAACTTTAAGGGATAACATTCAACATGAGGTTCACCTTTTGGAACCCAAATCATTGGAGAACGCATTTAGGGTGGAAAGAAATGTTGAAAGTAAAAATATGGCTATGGCTACTAGAAGGACCAATCCTAACATCTATATAGAGAATAATGCTCCTTCTTCTAAAACACCTCAACCTACAAGGCTAACACCTCAACAATTGGAGGAAACAAAAGAAAAAGGTTTATGCTTTAATTGTGACAACAAGTACAGTAAGGGACATAAGTGTGGTGAGAAGAAATTGTTCCACATAGATTGTGAAGAGGAAGAAGAAAAAGAACAAGAACAAGAACCATCTCAAGATGAAAACGTAGAAGCAATATTGTCTAAAGATTTGATTCCCACGACATCATGTAAGGCATTGGCTAGAATTAGCACTCCTCAAACCCTCAAGATCAAAGGATATATCAAAAAGAAAAAGGTAATAGTCCTAATTGATTATAGAAGTACTCATAATTTCATTCACTATAAATTAGCCAAAGATCTCAATTGCTTTGTATATCCAGCACCAGAGTTTCAAGTAATGATTGCAGATGGAGGAACTATCAATTGCTCAGGAAAATGCAAAAATATCAATCTTACTATGGGGAAATATGTAATTAATAGTCCAATGATTTCTACACCCATGGGTGGTGCTGATTTTGTACTAGGAATCCAATGGTTACAATCATTAGGAACATTGGCTTTTATTTTTCAAGAACTTTTTATGAAATTTTCATTGGAAGGAAAATAAATTGAGTTAAGAGGTATCATAGGAAAATCCAGTAAGGTGATAAGCTCTAATGGCATGACCAAAGTATTGAAAAAGGGGCATGAAGGTGTTATTGCACAACTATGGAGAAATGATTCACTATGGTACAAAGATCTGTTATATTTATGTAAGCAATCCCAACTCAAACAAAAGGTACTATTGGAATTGCACACCTCTCCAGTAGGAGGGCACTCAGGATTTTTAAAAACCTCATTCATGGAGACAGTTCAAAAGATACATGGAAGCCCAAAGATTATTGTAAGTGACAAAGATCCCATCTTCACTGGACATTTTTGGACAGGATTATTTTCTTGTTTGGGTACTCAATTGGCTCATAGCTCATCCTATCATCCTCAATCTGATGGAAAACCTGAGATAGTGAACAAATCTCTGGAAGGATACCTTTGTTGTTTTGTATCTGGTAAACAAACACAATGGTTCAAATGGTTACCCTTGGCAGAATGGTGGTATAACACTTCCTTTCATACTACAACAAAAATGACACCATTTATGGCACTCTATGTATACCACCCTCCTTCCATCACTTCTTCTCTAAAAGAAAAATATAAGGTTCAAGCAGTGGAATATCACATCGAGCATCAACAACAAGTTATCCAAATATTAAAGGACAACCTGACCATGGCACAAAATCGCATGAAACAACAAGCATATCAACATCGTAGTGAAAGAAGTTTTGAAGTAGGGGATTGGGTGTTTTTAAAACTACAACCATATAAACAGATGTCCCTCAAGCAAGACAAGAAGGATAATAAATTATCACCAAAGTACTATGGCCCTTATAAGGTATTGCAAAAGATTGGTACTATGGCATAAAAATTGGAGTTTCCTGCATCTTCACGAGTACACCCAGTTTTCCATGTTTCATTCTTAAAGAAGGTTATAGGTGACAATATCCCAGTTCAAAATATCTTGCCATAACTTGAAGAGGAAGGAAAAATCATATTGGAGCCTGAAGCCATCACTGACACAAGAATTCGCCAGCTGAAGAATAGATCCATTTTAGAGTATCTCATTAAATGGAGGAAACTACCAGTTGAAGATTTCACTTGGGAAGATGAGTCTTTTATACAGAATCATCCAAAGTTACTCAAGCGTTGCAGACAACACTTGTCTCAAGGGGAGGGGCATGTTAAGCCCTAAATAGTGTCTCATTACCCCTTAATTGGGGCATATTATATTAGTAATGTTATTTTATTCATGTCGGCTTTATTCTATTAGTTTTAATTATACCTCCTAGTCTCCTATATATACCAAGGAGACATTTTCATTTGGAATCATCTTGTAATTGAACATTTATGTGGGCATAAGGAGGTTGCCTCGTCAAAGAGGCTTATTATCTGAATTTATCTTTTTTTCAAGGCATTGAGTACTTATTCTAAGGTTTTTCTATGTTATATTAATATTTGGTTTCTAACATTTTAATTAAGACCTTCTTTAACCACTCTTCTATATAATATTTCACTCGAACTACATTTATTTCATGTCCAATGTTTATATCAAAAAGTATGTTGTCCAAGTCTCTTAAGTCAAATGAAATTTGGCTAAGCATTTATTCAATACCTTCATTTTTGTTTGCAAAGCTCACCAACCAATTATATACTTCATTTTCATTATATTCAATGCTACTATTAAATTTCTCGGCTGAAAGACCATTTAATATTTCCACTTCTTGCTGAAATTGCTCTCTTGTCATAAATATAGAATTTAGAATTAATTTTGGGTATTGTACTTCTCTTGTGGTTCTAGATAAGACTATTTCATTTAATCTTTTGTATAACCCCTCTTTTTTAATAACCACATACATTCCTAAATAATTTCTTTTAGAATCTTTATCATCTTAATCCAGCAGGCCTTTAGTTGTTTTATCCGAGTAGGAGAAGGTAAATTTTCTTCTTTTCTTTTCATTTTAGTCATATTTGAAACCTTGAAATAAAACGTAGTGACTGCATCTTTATAAAACCCTTCTTCATGTTTATAGCCACCTTGGAGGATATCTCTAAAAGAATTCAATTTAGATCCAAAAGAAACAATGTTACTTCCAACATCCCATGATTGCATAATAAGAGACATTCTCTTTTTAATATTTTCTTCAACAAACTTTTTGACAACGACCATCAAGATTGGTGTTCCTTACAATTTTAAATCTAGTGTTGCATATTTGGCAGTGTTCAATGGACTTGCAATAATAGGGGGCAACATCAAAGTATATTTCATCTCTTTAATTCTTTCCTTTAATTTTTCATTTTGTAACTCCATGTCATCAATTGAAACATCTAAAGAATCCTTTGGCATCTTATGTATCTTAGAAATTCCATATGGAAGTAATTTGTTGAGATCATACTAAAAACAAGATTTTCCCTTTTTATTTTTGGCGTCAAACCCTTCAAATATTAACTTTCTAGAATTTCTGTCAAATAAAGCATTCTATATGGAAAATGACTTTTCTTCTGAAAAATATTCTTCTTGTGTAGCGAGTTCAGTTAAAACTTGTTGACTTTCTTGCAACCTTTGTTCTTCATCAAGGAAATGAATATTTTTAATATCAACCTCCAGGTCCATGTCCTCAATAGATATATCATTTTCATATATAGGTTTTTTTCTTCTTCTCAATGATTTTTTTTTTCTTTTTCTCTTTACTTGAAACTTGTGGGGACTTTCAATTTTTCCTTCTGGAGGGTTTTTATCACCACCACCACTACTCGAATTACTCTTTGAAACCTTTTTCTGATGCGACATTGTTGCTTGGAGACTGTGTTTGGGTTGAATTCATTTTTGTGAATCCATAGTAGGTTGAGTAGCTCTTTCATTTGAACCTTTTCCTCTTTGTTTATGTTGAGTTATCGAGCTTATCATAGTCTCAATATCATTATCAAATTGCATTCGAACATCATGGGTATTATATTCTTATTCAATCATCATTTTATTAGTAAATGCATTACTGAATCCAACTGATGTCATATGATTGAGAAATATACGACTTGGGTCGAAACCCTTGATCTTTTCCGCATACTTCAGATTGAACCGGTTCAGGTGAGTTGAGTAATCATCAATTTTTGTAATACCTCTTAACATGATTTCTCTGATTTTCCATGGAAATGGGATAAATTGCCTCTTTCTTTTCTCATGAAAAAAGTGCAGCCATAATATGTATTTCCTAGAAACTTCAATGATGAATATTTTATCTGAAATTTAATAAGGGAGAAATAAATTATTTTCACGAGAACCAAAAATTCTAATGACATTATAATTCTCCATTTTTTCTAAAGTCACTATTTTTTTTAGAAAGTTAATTGTTTCTAATGAAAGTCTAGTTGTATTCTCTCCAAAAAGAAGTTTCTTGAAAACAACCATGAATTCATTGTATAATTCACAAAATTGATAAGTATCTTTCTGTCTCCACAAATACTGACACCACATAGTTACTGGATCAATTTTCCAATCTACTCATTTCCTAATAGTCAAACCCTTGAAGATGTGGCAGTAAGTAATAGAAAATATTAAGTAAGAATCCATATAGAAATTATTTTCTTTTTTGAATTTCGAAAGATGTGAAGAAATTTCAATAGATATTATTTTTCCCCAATCAAAGATAACTTCTTCATGAATTGTAAAATATAAAATATAAAGGGCCAACCAAAGAATGGTTTTCATGGATTCTTGACCAGTAATTCTAGTGACTATCCATGCAAGTTATTGATAAGGGTTCTTCAATAGAACAACCTGAATTCTTGATATATCAACTCGCATTATCACGTGATCTTCTAAATATTCTTGTAAAATATCCAATCCATTATTTTTTTTCTTGAGGAAGTTCATTGCTTCTTCTCCTTTAAAAGTGATAGTAGGCTTTGGTAGTTTCAATGTTTTTCTTAAGACCAACGAAAACAAAGAAATGGAGGATTCTCTTTGAAGTTGAATAACCATTCATCTTGGAAAGAATTTATGAGCACATCAGGAGACAATTTATTTGCATTCAAAGACATCGGGCACACATCCATCTAGAGTAATCCATGATGCCAAATTGTGTTCTCATTTCTTCCAGGTAATAACAATGTAACATAATACTAGTAAGATCTTGACCATTGAAATTTTTTATCTTCTCGCCTGAAAATATTCAATGTATCTGCACATAAATGATGTGTTCTTGTAGCCATTCTAATGAAGTTGGTGGAATGTAATATAATTCCTTGAACAATGATTACGAAATCAAGCTTTTATTGATAATACAACTTAAACCATTTTTTCCATGGAGAAATTAATACAAATTAAATGATATTACCTCGAGAGTTCTTCCATTAGTAACGGACTTTTAAAAATTTAATTGATAGTTGTCTTTCGTAGGATTAGCATTTAATGTGTCTCGATAAGAGTGACAAAGCAAGGATACACTATGACGAGGATTCAAGCATGGGAGGGACGATGAGGTGAACCCGCAAGTCTGCCAACCCATGAACCCACAATAAAATAGAAATATGGCTAAGTATTGTTCGAGGATAAGAGTAAAAGAAATGAAATGGTTAAGTGTAGTTGTTGGTCAGAATCAAGAGAAAATAAATATTCAAGACTTGAGAACCGTGAACCCGCGATGGATAAAATCATAAATATTCTAAGTATAGGAATCCAAATGAGTATTGTGGATAAAACAAAAGTACATTTTTGTGATGGTGGAGATAAGGGTACATTATAAATGAGAACATGAAACCATGATTCTTCCAACCCTTGAACCTGTGGTTATAAAGAAATCTCTTGAAATACGACTAATTCATGGTTCACTATGAATATGACGGAGGAAGAGAAGTGCACTTTCTATAAAACGAAAATTTTGGTAAAGAGTGTTATGAACCCGCCATGGTCAAGAATTTTCTAAGTAAAAATAAAATAAAGGGATGAGGAAAATTTTATATACAAATCAATAGAACATTGTAGGGTTCATAAATAGCTATAGGTCCACATTATTTAGTGCAAATTATGCCTTTGAGGAACACTCCAATGAAAAAGAGTTCTTTATCAAAAGGAAGGAATATATGTTTGTTTTTGTGAATGCAATATGTAGTTTTCCTCCTCAAGACGAGTTGTTACTAAACTATAAATTATGTAGACCACCAACCACTCGTTAAAAACTCCTTGTATTGGGTGTACCTTTCAATGTTACCTTTGGGCGTAAGAAAAATATGATTGAGTAATTGTATTTTGGATTTTCAATGGAACAAATGTAAATGTATTGCTTAGTTTGACATTTAGTTCTATAAAGTGGTTGGTTGCATGTTTATTATTGGGAATTTTTTTTCCATACTTCTAATAAATGTTTGGTATAATGTTTGAACATACTAAATGAATTATGTTACTAATATTATCGATTTAATGTTCAATATTTTTACAATCAATATTCTAATGAAGAAAAACATGTCTGTTATATACAGTTGAACCCCACTATGATGTCAAATCAAGAGATTTCTATTAAACGAGAACATCTGAGAGAGGAAGCATATGAAGAATGGTTGAAATAACCACCGATTCAATTCCCACTAAGTCTTGAGTCACCAATTCAAAATGTATACAATAACACTATTTCTTAACATGTTGGGGACAAAGACAATGATATAGAGGTTGGTATAAATGATTTCTTATAGGATACCCAAGCCATGGAGAGAATGTTGTTGCATGTCTTCCTGCAAAATGAATTAGGGGGTGATGATGATATCATCAAGACATTCTTTGAAAGCATGAAATATGCTTCCACCACCCCTCTCTTTGGAAATGGATTAAGGTATACCCATCTAGGGACAATAATGTTATTGTACAACTTGAAAGCAATGTATAGTACGCCAGATGTGTGTTTCTCTGTAATTTTGAGGAAAATAACAATTAAGGCCCCTAATTTTATAAGAAATATTGTCACACAATGAAGGAAGAAAATGGTTTATTTTATGCATGTTTAATGATATGTACATTTATATTTCCCATTACTTGCAGGTTACTCAAAGATAGGGTACTTTTGAGTGATGATGTCTTTCCTGATAGCTACGCAGAGGAAATGAAAATACTTAAAATGTTAGGTGTTGAGTACATATCACACCATGCATGTTCGAATTATTTCATTTTATACAAAGAAAATATGTAGACAAAGAGATATGTCCATAGTGTGGGCATGGTATGTAATAGAAATAAAAAAACAAGCATAAGGAACATGTTCCTCCTCATAAGATATTGAGGTACATGCATATAATTCCAAGGATTTAAATTATCTTTCGTTGAAAAAATTATCCAATTTGGAGGGGTGGCATGCCTCAAATAGGTGTGATCCAGGAGTTATGTGAATCCCAGTATATTCAATAGCCATGAAGCATATGAGGATACATGGACTCATAAATTCAAGGATGAAGTGTGGATCCTACAATTAAGCATAGCCATGGATGTAGTTAAATCATGTTCTCTATTAAACACCAACTATAGTATTTTACCAACTCTTTTATTTGGACAACATCTTATGTTGGCTCTCATAGTCCTGAGTAGAAGATAGGTGAAGATAATGGATGTCTACCTCCAACCACTAATCGATGAATTTAAAAATTATGTGAAGGGATACATCTATATGATGTATCAAGATCCATCCCAATGGATAGGTATTTTACATTGTATGGCATATGTGCATACACCACACATGATTATCCATGACTAGAAGTTTTCTTTAGCAAGGATGTTGATTGATTTTTTTAATATCTGTAATTTTATTCAAGCATACTTAATTTGGTGAAACTATATTTTTGAAACTAATGTGTTATGTATACAATAAAATCATAGTTATTGTAACAAAAGGTTATCATGGATATAAATGTTCTAGACCTTTTATAAAGGCTATGTGGTATAACCACCTACGAAAGGAAATGTACATCTGCTTCAGGGTATACCTCCTAAAAGACCACCCTTATTGAAGAGTTGCATTTTCATTCATTGGTAAACCAGAGAGAACGCAAAGACCTAAAATAATGACACTGACAGAATGGATTATAGAATATGACAGAGAGAAGGAGAAGGAAATGGAAAAATTGTTTGATTCAAATGGGGAGCCTATGTTTGATGATCCTGAATTTTTTAACACCTATGTTGAGAAAATTCCAATTGGGATGGAAAGGAAATATATATTTTATGAGCTTCCATATTGGGAGAATCTTAAGATTTCCCACCTACTATATCCCATGGATATATTAAAAAATGTTCCATCTTCTTTATGGAGGAAGATATCATCGAGTAAAAGTGACATATTGGTTGTTATGAGAGATCTTATTTCTTCGAATACTAAAAAGATACATTGACCAAGAAAAGAAAGTAGAGGAGAGGATGGTCTCTATTGGTCTTTTAAAGAAGGTGATGTCCCATGGATTTTGAAGAAAAATGATCTTTATATGATGAAGGATGTTATATTGGGCGTGAATGAACCTTTTTTATATGTATCGACTCTATGACATTGCTTCACTGTAGAAAAAAAATTGTTGGGGTCGAAAATAGATGACCATCTAAACCTTCTAAGGGTATGTATGTGAAATTCATGATTCTTCTTCTATATTGTTAGTAAAAATACATTATTCACTCATAGTTTGATGGAAATTAACAATGTATGTGTCTATTTTGTAGTGTCGATATCCTTTTCTTGTGCGTGGTTGTGTGAACAATGAATTCCCCTAGGACTTGTAATGTTCCATATAAAAATTATATGCATTTGTACGTTGGTTCACATCGAAGGATATTCACATGGTCAGAATTCCATGGTGGCGTCGAGACATAGATGATATTGTTTCTATGTTTGAGAAGGAATTGTCCATGAGTTTTATGGACTCACAATTCCAAATTATAATTCACCTACTTGATAAGGTTGAATTACCTTGGATGCTCTCATGTAATTGAATGATCTTCTTAGAGATGTACATGAAAATTGAAGGGGTTTGTTCGACAAAGGGAAAAACTATAGGGATCTATGGAATAGAGGTACATAATATATGATTCATTCTATTATGTTAGTGAGTACATCAAGAATTTGATGACAAATCAAGGACAATGGTTTGTGATGACCAACCAGATGAGGAAAAAAGAAAAGGGGAGCTACTCCAAACAAATGGAAAAAGGTGCATGATAAAGAGTAAGTCACTTATATTTTGTCAAATTTGTATCGAGAAATTGTTTACACTAAAGTTGATAATATATATTTGATCTCACGCTATTTTTTTTTAATTATTGTATACATCAATGAATTTAGAAATTGATGCCATCAATAAATTCATTCTTTACAATGTGGAGGCAATGCAACCATGGATCGTGTTGTACAAAAGAAAATAAGGAAATGGGACATTGATAAGAAATAATTCAAATGGTTGAATGGTGAAATCATGCCTTATCCTGATCATTTAAAAGAAAATATGCCAAAACTTTATCCCAACAGTTCGTTGGCGGACCAAATTATAGAGAAATAGGATGTGTTTGGTCGTTAACCACATGGAGAAGATATGGATGCACTAAATATAGGGATTAGCTGTAAAAAATCTCTAATAATATCTCTAAGTACAACGCTCACTTTATAATATTACACATTTGAATTGTAACATGTATTATGTTTTTATTAATGCTCGGGTTATTAGACATATGACATCATCTTTTGTTCACATTTTATAAGTACATTTTTTCCAATCTATGTGGTCATATGGAAATCATTTTCTCACCGAGGATGTTGATGATAGACACATCACACAATATTTTGGATTGGAGGTCAAGTTTGACCATCCTAGTCCTACTAGCCACCGTGATCAAAACCTGATAGAGGGGAAGTTAGGTTACATTGTAAAGATACAAGATATTATGCAAGTGGACTTCTCATCTTTTCAATGTGTTATTTTTAGTTGAAAGTGTTGGGATACCTTCGACTGGAAAAATGTAAAGAAATATCGTGATAGTTGGATAATATGTATTAACTCTAAAAAAATGTGGGTTGAAACTAAGGAGCCTTATGTTGTCCCAAAACAATGCAACCAAGTGTTTTTTTACCCAAATGTGTTGGATGAAAATTGGTGGTTCATACCGAGACACGATTCAAGATCAAAACATATTTTTGAAAACACCAATGTTATAATTCCAAGCAAGGAATATAATAGGGTGATGGCAATGTTATAATTCCAAACAAGAAAATAATTAGTGATATGTAAATGTTTTCTTTCGACATTTATATAGTGGATGTGTCATTTTATTATGGGAATCTATAAATGGCCAGTTATGTTTTTTTTTTCTTCATTTTATAATGTTGGATATGAAAAGTTAACAACCATTTATGACCATGATATTGAAAATACATTAAATAGTACGAACATAAAATGTTGTTTTGATGTATTTTTATTGTTATATTTGTTGTTTATTATATCAAATTTATGTTGTATTATATTAACATATTTTTATTTTAACGTTTGAATTACTAAGCATTAATTGAGATATCAAAAAGTTGATGACGTATTCATATAATAATAATAATAATAATAATCTATTTTTAAGGTCACAGCCAAGCCATCACACCAAATTGGTGTATGAGACCCCCTTGTTTGTGGGACAAGGGACCCCCCTCTCCCATTGATTTGACTGGTAAAGTCTATGAAGGTATACATACCCTACCCCCCTCTAGATTTGAACATGTGACCTCTTAAGAGGAAACACATGTTTTTAACCATTTTGGATCAAAATAAATATCTTAAATCATAGTCTTGTGTAATACTCTATTATTTGTATTTAATATATTAAATATTAAATACATTGAAGAAAAAAACAAATTAATTTTTTTATTATTATGAATTCATATAGTTGAAAAATTGTTAGTGTTCATTGTTTTTATATATATAAAAGTAGGAGAAAACCATTTGCATCTTATCTCACTTAATGACTAATGTGTTTAAAGAAATGGTGCTAGAGGTCATTTATAATATATTAATAAAAATGTATTTTATTTAAAAAAAAATTAATGTTATTAAAAAATCAAAACTTAAATTTTGTATTGCTTGAAAAAATAAAAAATTTAAATAAATATATACTTACTTTGATGGAACTTCTAAGGACAATTCCAACAAAATAACTTCCTGCAACATCTATGAGTTGTGGAATCACACTTCTGATGTTGGAATTACCAACATGGATGACATTCACAAAATTAACTAGTGCATGTATCATGGTATTTACGTATTCCACTCCATCCTTTAGTTTTCTAAAAATATAAAATTATATTAATCATTCTTTTTACATTCTCTTTAAAATAAGTGTCAATATATGAAGGAAATGGAAATTCTAAAATAGTTACAATTAAGGAAAATTCAATTATGTATGTTTTCATTGATAAAGTAACAATCCAAATTTTACTAACCAAGTTGTTACCATGGAAAACAAATATTTATATCTTTAAAAAAACTAACATCTACATGGTAACTTTTGTTTATTTTGTTTATTAAGTTTTATTAATATTTTTTATATTTTAAAATACTAATATAAAATTAACTTAGCTTAATATTTTTTTTTTGTTAATGTGGCCGAACCTGTTGGTATCGGGATTAACTTGTGGCTTGAGAAACTTTGACTCAGGGGCATAAATCACCCGGGGGCCTGAGCCACACCAACCCTTAACATGGTTGGATTCGGTGACTTTTCAACACGGAGTGGCTTAACAACACACTCTGTCACCGACTATCCTACACCTCGGGGACTGGCTTAATATTATTTTAATCTTAACAAATAAATTTATTATTTCACTAACCAAATCTAATACTTACATTTCATTATGAGGATATTCATAAAGTAAGGTGGTAGAACAAAAAAAACCATAAAGTCATTTAAAGTAAATTATGTATATTAAAATCCATTATTATTAATGATTTCATTTTCATATTTAATAATTTAAATTTAATTAATTATAATTTTTAAATAATAAATTATTTTTAAATGTAACTATTATAAATTTAATTATCAACAATTATTATAATGGTATCATTAAAATAAATGAAAAAATAACATTTCTTAAGAATAATTATTCAAATTATTTTTTTCATTCATTAACCATACATTTTAAAACAAAATCAATGAAATACTACTTAGCATACTTGTTTAATAGAATATTCAACTAATAGTTACACATTCTTTTAATAGAAGATTCATAAAGTTGGTAATAGAGTTAAAAATTGTACAACCATTTCATCCAAAGTGTATAGATCAAAATTTATTATTATTTAATAATTTAAATTTAACAATAAATTTAATATATTATAGGAGTTGAATAATATAAATTCATCAAATATTTGGAAGAATAAAATATACTAATTGTAATTTTAGTAAACAATTATATTATACCTTTGTCTTATAATATTTGAATAATAAAAATTAATAAAAGAACACTATCATTACATCCTTATTATTATTAGTGAATAATTATATCATAATGTTAGTGAATATTTATATCATAAAGTTATTATTACTATATATGAAAAATACATAATTATTCAAATCACAATCAAGTTTAATTAACATATTGTATCTTGTTGAACAATAAACAAGTCACCTTGAAGAAGAGTTAAACATTGTATGACATTAATGGTTATAAGCTTTTGCAATTAAAATCCAAATTAAACAATTTTATAAAATTAAAGTTAAACATTATATGTCAATTCTAAATTTAAATGAGTGATACATCTCAAGTTTAATATAAAAATAGAGAATTCATTAGCATACTCATAATACATTTAATAAATCAAAGAACATTAACATGAACATAATATGAAAAATTATAATATACATATCAATATACATGTCAAATATACATCTCATCAAAATCAATAAACATGGCATATATACATCTCAAGTCAAATATACAACAATCAATATACCCTCTACTAGAGCTATAGGGTATATTTGTACTCATATCAAATGAAAGTAGAGTATAATATATCTCTCCACCAAGGTCATGTGGAGGAGGAAGAGGAGGAGAATGAGTGGGTGGTGTATGTGGTGACACATGTGGAGGATGAGGAGGATCTATGGATGGTGCAACTATGAGAAATGTGGAGGAGGAGGATTGGTGGAATATGGTGAAGTTGGTGACACATGTGGAGGAGGACGGGATCAGTGGATTGTGAAAATGGTGACACATGTGGAGGAGGAGGAGGACTAGGTGGTGGAGGGAATGTCAGTCAGTTTGGTGGAGGACTATGTGGTAGAAAATCATGTGGTGGAGGATCAAGAGGATCATCCTTAGAATATAAGCCAAATGAAGTGGAATGAGTAACATCCTTCAACCTCTAGATGAGTTTGAGGTCATTGAAAACAAGACACATGATTGACTTCATGCCAAGAGGAAGGGTCAACTAATTCTAAAAATCCTTAGATGTTGATTAATATTTAATACACATAAACATCTAAATTGATTTCTAAATAATAATGATCGTTTGATTGATTTCATAAAACATGTGAATTTACTTATCTATACAAAATCACTTTAGCAATAATTAACTTGCAAGATAATCGAGTGAAATGGAACAACCATACTAAAATCACACGTACACAAATTTGTTAACGGAGTTCACCCAACTTGGGCTACATTTTTGGTTCTGCTTCAAATTGAGACTGCTTTATTAATGCTCAAATTATTGTGTTTTACAATCACATTTTTACTCATTATTCAAACTCAGAAACAAAGTGCACCATCGAATTCCTCTCAAAATTATGAGAAAAACGGGTATAAACACCCTATACTTTCCTCAAGGAATCCTTTGGCACACATTACAGTGAAATCTCAAAGTCTAGATATCTCACGACACAAACTTCAAGACACATATGCATAGCTTGGGCATGCATATCTAAATCCATATTCTACATCGTCGTACTCATTTACCTTACCTCAATTTGAGCACTGGTTAAATAGGGCACGAGCCCTAACTGTTGGATTACTGAGGGGGAGGTGAATCAGTAATAAATAAATCTAATCCTTTTTAACCATATAATGCAAGTGTTATATCAATGTAACATTATCATCCAATATTTGCAGAGAAAATAAATAATGAACAAATAAACAATCATACGCATACACAATACACCAGTGTTTTTACGTGGAAACCCAAAGAGGGAGAAAACCACATAATGTTTTTTCTTATATGTCTGGAAGAATTACATTCATTGGAAGCACCAACTTCCTTTGTTTTCCAACTGCAACTGGAAGGAGGCTCCAACCCCCTAGTTTCTCATGCTACAACCCAAGGAAAGCTCCAACTCCCCAATTCTCTGGCTACAACAAAGAAGGCTGCAACACCTTATGTTCTCTAGCCACAATCAGAAGGTGGCTACAACCACATTTCCTTTCCTTGTCCAACCGCCATAACGTATAATTATAATGATGGAACCACTGTCACACTATCACTGTGAGATATAATGTTGTAAACCTATACCAATAAAGTTGCACCAAACTATTGATTAAGGTTGGTTGTCATTGATTTCAACCCTTGAAGAAAGAATCGTAGCACAAAGGTTTGGGTAATGGACCCAATAGTGTTTGATGTAAATATGACTCATTATTGTTTTTTCATGGTTGATAAGAAGTAAATATGGATGAACTCCAAAGTGGTCCCCTTATGGTGAAAGCCCTCATAGGAAGACGCTTTGTGGAGTAAGAGAACCCATGCGTAATTGTGGAATAATGAGATGAAGGAAAGTGAATTTGTCCGGGAAAATATCCTAAATGGATAGTTCTTGTCATTTCATTTCCGGTGGCATGTGGAACGTCACATAATTCCTCACGGTTAGAGAGTTATGGCCATGAGAAGTTGGAGTCCCCAGGTTTGGGTAATGGACCCAAGTTTGTTTGATGGGTAACGGTATGAGTTATGAAATATTTTCAGACAATACTATTCTATATGGATAGTACATGTCATGCCATTTTTGGTGGTATGTATAACGTCACATAACTCCTCACAGTTTGAGAGTTATGGCCTTACGAAGTTGGAGGACCCTCATATGTCATCTAGAAGCCCCAAAAGGTCAAAG
>ML777426.1:0-30552 GCA_009831015.1 Picea engelmannii
TTTCTTGTTACTCCTTTGTATGGGTGGAATTGGTACATGCTTTGGTTGGGTTTCGTTCCATGGAGACCAATGTAGTGATCAAATGCCACAACAACATATGTTGGAAAATTTTGAGGGTTACTTCTTGGTAAATATACAATTTGGACTACTCTGAGAGCACCATTAACTAAGCCTGCTTGGACCGATAAATTGGAGGATAACATAACTCGTTGGCCTATACATAGAAGGACATGTTTTTTTCCATTTGGTCATCATCTTGTTGGTGTGCTTCTCAAGTACCGAGTAATTCTGCGGCACTTCGTGCAATTGGTATATTCAAGGATCAAAGCATGAACTTGTTATGGTTGTCCACAAGAATGTTTGTTGCAAAGAGGTGGATTGAAGTGTCAAACCTTTGAAGTTCCTCTATGGATAAGAATTTGTTAGTGCTAGACTGAAAGAGGTTCCAATCATCAATTGTTGGTGTAGCATTGTTAATGTTGGTTAACAACTAGCGAAAGTGAGATTGGATGCTAGAGATGCCTTATTATCATAATATTGTTTCCAACTTGATTATAGTGGTAAATTTTGTCCATAAGCTCCTTCGTGGAGTACTTTTTGCATGAACATGTTTTTCCATTACTTGTGGTAGTTGACCCAAGTGGCCCAAAAAAATTATCCAGTGGTAATCGAATGAGCAGTGATTTCTTTCGAGAAATGCTTCACACAAGCGACTTTCAATCTGTAAAAAAAGTATAGATCCTATGAAGCTCATCTCATCAATTAGAATCTAGTCAATATGTTTCATCTCTTCTTCGAACAATGTAAGGGACTAACCATGTAAAGGCCTCATGTCCTTGATAGCAATCTTGAGTCCTTCATGTATAGTGGTTTCATGTATGTTAAATGTTGCAACTCGAATAGGGAAAAAAGAAGTATTGGGCTATGGCTAGATGTTGCTTGAGAAGATAGTGCTTCTTTGATGCATTGTATAAGGTAGGATTTTCCTGAACATGCAATGCATTGGATGATCATCTTCAATGGTTCTTTTGGTTTTCTTGCTTGTAAGTGTTGGAGGATTATGTAGATTGCACATTGTTGATGTGTAGAAAATGCATTTATGGAAGGAAATATCAGATTGAGTTCCTGTATGACTTTTGTATTCCTTCGATTGTAGTTGATGAAGTTTGGTGCAGTTTCCAATGTATCTTGTGATACTTCGAGTTGATCCCATGGGTGGGAAATGTCAATAACTCGGAGTCCCAACATATCAAGAGAAGTGAAGTTGATATTTCTTGTATGTTTCAACCTTCATAAAGACAATCATTCATTCATATCCATGTTTGGTTGTATGGTAATATGGCTATCCCATCTTCAGACTTTTGCTCATTAGGAGTGTACAAAGGGATGCGATGACCATGCCATTGTAACGAACCCTTCCATAGCACAACACATGTAATGAACACGAATAAATAGTGATTTTTTTTTCAATCAATATAAACAACACATCTAGGTTATGATTCATTGTCATCGATACCTTAAAAGATCTAACATGTGTAAATGCTAGCAACATAGCATATGAAGAAAAAAAAAGTAACAATGTCTACCTGCTCAACCTACCCTACAAGGTTAGGATCTTCAAGACACATAATCGATGCTCAAATTCAGGATTCATCCGATTTATTTTGACCATTTAATGTCTGAATATTGGCTATGGTTCTGAGGAACAAGAAGGTATCTATTACCCAGTTTCAATTCTAGTCTAACTCTCAAAACTAAATCCAAAGCATTTAACTAAAAATTTCCATTAATAAAACAAATTGATCTTTTTAATAATCAAAGAACTATTTAATAAGCCTAACAATTCTAAGTAGGAAATGAAAGAATAAGGACTCACTTTTTATATTTTATAGTCGCGAAATAAAACAAATCTATATACACCTATCATATAACATTTTTATAATCACAAAATCTTTCAACTTAACTATTATCCCAATTAAACGCCAAATGAGTAATCATTAATTTAATAATCCGATATCAAATAACTTACTTATCTACAATTTAAAAAAAAAAAAAGCTTATATTTAATAATCCTTATCCATTAACTCACTTCATCTTAATTATTAACGCTTACCTTTTATATATCTATAATCTAAGTCATTATAATTTATTACATCCATTAGTAATGTCCAAAATCTTGCATTACTGACTTATTTATAAGTGGATTATCATTTAACGTTGTATGGTATTCATCCTTTATACTAGAAATAATAAAATTCCACTAATTTAAGGAATGCAATTCTAGTAAAATTCCACTAATTTAAGGAATGCAATTATAATGGCGTACTTTACATATAATCCATTAAGTTATAAAGTTTAAGGGACTCTATTCAAATTTAAAATTATAATATTAATTTGTGACACTTGCTCGTCAATAAGAAAACATTGGTTAGTCTATAATCCTTTTTTTACTTATTCAATAATCTTTTATTTAAATGGAACTTTTTTTTATTTCACATACATATACGATTTAAAAATATGTATATAAATAATTCAATAATTTGGTAAAATTTAAAAGATCTTACTACTATAATTAACCACGCTCATTCTATGTTTTCAATGGATACAATTTGAGTGGGTCTAATGGTTAAGAACATGTGTTTCATCTTAAGAAGCCACAAGTTTAAATCCATAGGGGGGTAGGGTATGTATGCCTCTGTAGACATTACTAGTCAAATAGTTGGGCGGAGGGGGATGATACACCAATTTGGTGTGTCTTGGCCGTGACATGTCTCTATGTTAATGGGAAGACTCATTACAACATCAACACTTGATTGGATAAGGGGTGCAATGTTGGAATTTGGATTCCTCTTTACCCGTCAGATTAATTTTTTTTGTGGTTTTAAGTGTTTATATCTCCGATCAAACAAGGTTTTGTTTAAAATTGTGTCCTTTAACGATAAAAGTTTAGATAAAAAATTAACATGTATAATTTGAAATATACACAATTAGATGCAAAGATATTACTATTGAACAACTTCCATATACAACCATCAATGTTTCCTTACCAAATACACGATGCTATTGTAAATTGCACCTTTGTTTATCATACTTACTTTTCTAATTGTAATTAAAAATAAGAATAAAGAAAAGCAAACAACTAACAAACATATCTCCATAACATCAAGCATGCCAGATTCAGCCCATGTCAAATTTATCGAGTGCTCATTGTTTACCATACTTTCTTTTCTGAATGTAATTAAAAATAAGAAAAAAGAAAAGAAAACAACTAACACACATATTTCCATAACATCAAGCATGGCAAATTCATCCTATGTCAAATTTGCCCAGTGCTCAATATGGGTAGGTAGGCAATTGAGCATGGTAGCTTTAGTGAAGCAATGGACACAAAAGAGAAAACTCATTATTCCATTTAAAATTTTACGAGTGGATTCTTCCAATAGGAAATGATTATTTTAATGGTTAATTGGTAAAAGCATGACTTAGAGTTGTTAATTTCAAATGTTCATCATTTTCACATTTAAACCTTTTTTAATTTAGAAAAAAAAACACTTAAAATCTTACAAGTGGATTCCTCGAGCAATACATGATTATTCCACTTGAAACAAGCAATAAAACTCATTATTCCACTTGAAATATTAAAAGTAAAGTGGATTCCTCTGAGAGGACGGGATTATTTTGATGGTTATTTGATAAAAGTTAGAAGTTTCACTGAGAGAATATAGGTTCATATTTAGAATTTTTTTTATTAAAATGAAAACACAGAAAAAAAAATTATAAAAAAAAAAACACAGAGAATGAGGTCCATAGTTCCCAAATTTCAAATCCAATTATTAAACAAAACTACATTTAAAAAATTGGAAATGGGGATTGAAATTATCAATGAAACCTGTAATAATGAGGAAACATATAATAATGAGACCATTTGAAAATCTTATCCCAGAAGATGATGATCCATTTCCACTGTGAAAGTCCTCACCATAGGGAGGAGAAGACGCTCTTGCAATAGTTATCGATCCATTTCCACCGTGAAAGTCCTCACCATAGGGAGGAAAAGACGCTCCTGCAATAGTTATCAATCCATTTCCATTGTGCAAGTCATCACCATAGGGAGGAGAAGACACTCCTGCAATAATGATTGAGTCATTTTTATTTCCAAATTCTTGTGTCTAACATATAATCCCCAAACACAAATAATGTCACATATAATACCCAAACAAAAATAATGTTGGTAATGTCAAAAATTGGAAATAAATAAAACTTGAACAACTTAATCCCCATCTCTTCAAGGCTCAACGCATACTCCAAAGTTAATTAAAGATTGGTAGGTGGCTAATTTAATACACAAACACAATTTTGGGATTTGGGAATGGTTGCATCTAGACTCTCGCTGCTGCCAGCACATCGATGACATGATGCATGCACGGTACCATAGGGCCTCACATATGGTCCAGCACATCTCGCACAGTCCCAGACTCCAAGCTCCTCTAACACATCGAAATTCTAAACTATAATGACGTTTTTGAAAATTTATTACCCATCAAAAATACGTGTAATGGACTTTGTTAGTTGTTTCAAGAGACGGTAAGCTGAAAAAAATAACAGTAAAATACAGGGAAGATTTCCTCTGATGGGTATTTTGACTGTCAAATTCCAACCTGAGAGGGTGCACTTCGAAAGTTTAATATGATTCCATACCATGTCTATAGAATTGACATCATAACATTCATACACACATACATAGAAATCGCCAGTCCTATACAAGAGATTATTAATTCTTACTCCTTATTAATTAAAATAAAACGCAACATTAAACATTTCACAATTGTAGTAACTCTCGGATTTACATTCCCTTACGCGAAGACGACAACAACTACCATACTAAATAACTTCCCTACAATATGATCATAAGTAGTTGAGAAAACTATTACATCAGGAAGGAAATGAGTTCTAATAAGAAATAAATTTTTCTAGAAATTATCAATGTAGTTCATGACAAGTAGTTAAATCAAAATCATGTTCTAACAATTACTTTAAATTCTTCTATGTTGATATTTAATTAAGGAATGTAGATTCAAATTTTATATTCAGTACTTATAAAATATATAATGAATTCGCAATCCATATTCAATCTGCATAAATGTACACGACTTTGTATTGAACTAATTCAGTGAAAAATAAAATACATATGTCAAATGATTGAGTCAATGTTAACTACATTATACACAATTGTCTTGTTTTATTTAAATAACCATTTTAATAACAATATCATAAAATTTCATTTTGAGGAATGATTCAAACCATGCAGTACAATAGGAGATATCAGTGTCCAGACAAATACATGTACATTTTATCTTACAATAAGAATTTCGAAGGTACCCATGAAATAATTTAACAAGATAGAACGGAATTGATGAATACCATAATAGTAAGAACAATTGGTTGAAGTTGATTTTGATTTAGAAACTTGTGCTAAGACTTCCTCGCTTTCACCTACTAATCCAAGGACTGCACTGGTACCTTCGATCCAATGCTAGGGGTACTCTCCTTCCCCCTTATCTCCTTGAGTCACAAAGGGGCCACACACAAGAAACAATAAATCAATAGCACCCAAAACTTTCCTTGCAATGAAGAGCTTCCACTCTTTACACAAGTTTTGGAATCCCAACTCTCACAAGTAAAAATTAGTCAAGAAAAATTTCGGGAGCATAACAATACTTCCCAAGTGATATATCCCTTCTCTCTTCCTCTCCATTTATTTTATAGGAAAAATCTCAATGATACATGTCCTCTCATGCATAATATACAATTTTTAATAATTTAAGTAATGGTTATTCACCCACACCACTTTTAACACTCTCCACAATTTGCACAAGTAATTTCCCTTCTTATTTTAATTGATTAGAAAATTTCCCTCACATTCCCCAATGTGTTCCTATTTTTTCTCTCAGTTGTCCGTTAGTTCCCCAATCCCTCATTTATATTTTGTCCCCTAACTAGATTTTAGTTTGACTTGGATTATGAGTCTTCTTTTAGTTCTGATTAGTGGTAAATTGACTTAAGATGCTACTATATATGGACCACCTATTCTCTTGAATGTTTTAATTACTTTTTATTTAAAAAAATCTTTTATTATTTTCATGCACACATGTGCATCTACGCAACCTTTAATTCTTATTCCCTCTTTTCCTAGAGTTTATTATATCTCAATTCCCTTCACTTATTTAATAATGTTTTTAGTCATTTATTTAGATTTAGACGTTTTGCTATTTTCTTGTTTATAATTTAATAATCATTTGCATGCTCTTTTCTAACAAAGTCTAAGTATTTTATTTTTATTTTCTAGACCTTCTAGAGTTTTATTGACTCACATTTTGTTTGCACGATGTGCCCTTCAAGGCGTACCTCCGTTCTCCAAGGGTGCCACTCGCCTTTGACTAGTTTGGAAGTTTGTCCAACACTTGGAGTTAACACTCCACTCAATCGACCTTGTGAGAGACTAAGAGTTTTCTAAGGAATAAGGATTCTACTTTATTTCATGCCCCTTAGAATTCTTTGTGAGCATTTTTCTCAGTTACTAGGTAATCATTAACCTACAGTTCAAGTCACGACAAGAGTTATAGTGGGTTGTGACAGGGATGTTACCACACCTCTACTTCATCTATTTGGTTTATCTATATGACCCCTTTACTCCATATGTGAGTCAGATTAACAAACACCACCATGCCTACATCCACTGACAAAGAAAATGTCAAATATCCATATACATAAATCCATATTGGAATCAATNACACCTCTACTTCATCTATTTGGTTTATCTATATGACCCCTTTACTCCATATGTGAGTCAGATTAACAAACACCACCATGCCTACATCCACTGACAAAGAAAATGTCAAATATCCATATACATAAATCCATATTGGAATCAATCATATATCACATGCATGTAAATAAAATACTCAAACTAAATACAAATTCACTCCCTAACTCAATCTGAAGTCCAAGGAAGTTCATTGATGTCATCGACATCATCAACCTGTAATGTATCATGCACACTCATGAGAACTCGTCAATAATACCTGTCAATATATATATATATACATCTAGAAATAAAAATTTAATCATCGTGACACCATAATATAACTCATAATGATGCAGGAGCATCATCAACATCAAGCGATCGTGGGGGCAAGTGCCACACATTTTGAGCATATCTTAAATTGTTTAAACTTTTTGAAAAAGGGATACACCAAACTTAAATGTGATAGTTAAGAAGGGGCGTACTTATGCATTGTATTGGACCTTGAGCGATGCGCTCTCGTCCATAGTAGGTAGGAGGCATTTATGTAAGTAGGTAGAATTGAATTTTAGATTAGACATTTTTAGAAGAAAGAGGGAAACGAGATATAGACACCCTCATTGTATCATTGTAACATTAATAGGAGCAATAAGAAAGGAGCATGCAGAGAACTGTATGAACAACACCCATGTATAGGAATTTGAATTAATAGGAGAAAGCTTTGATTCAAAATTCATGGTTTGTGTTGTTTCTCTGTGTATTGACATCATGCTCATGAATATTTTCTTCCTGTCATACATTTGATTTTATGTGTTGTGTATGTGATTTCATGGTTGAGTTGAAGTTTGAGAGGGGGATATAATGAGTTTCAATTGTTTCTCTGTCTGAGCAAGGATTCATGCAAGGAGTGCAGTTGAATTCGTCCGCAAGGAGTGCATTGATGGAAGTCTTGGACAGTCTAACTCTTGTTCTCATTCACCCAAAGGAGAAGTTGGGATTATACGAGCCGTGCAAGGAGTGTGCAGGCCACAGAGAGCCTCAGTCGGGAACTAAGTGAGGTAGTGAAGGCCTACTGCTGCAGGTGTGTGCAGGGTCAAGAGAACTCAACACTTAGAAGTGGTTGAGAACTGCCGCAAGGAGTGCGTGCAAAGAACCTCTTTGAGGTTGAAAGTAATTGGGGAAAGCTCAAGAAAGATAGGCATCTGAGTTGCAGAAAATCAGTATAGGTAAGTGCGACTTGAAGTTGCAAGGACGTCGCAGGTTGGTGAGTGGGCGAGCCAGTCTCGCAAGGAGACATTCCCTCACCCCGTGGATTTACGAAAAGGAGGAACGAACAGATGAAATCCTTTGAGGAGGTTTCACAAAGTTTCGTGGGTCATTGGATCTCACGGAGGTGTGAGGAGGTTACAGCCACACCAGAGTCCAAGCTCGAAAGGCTAGTGAACCATTGGATCAGTAGCTAAACTCCCATCAACCGTTAGATCTGGCAGGGGTTACACCGGGGTTAAGCCCTAGTGAGCAGAGGAGAGTCCCTAAAAATTCATCGAGATATTGAAGTTATCGAGAATTTCGAAAGTGAAGAAATCTTGCCACTTGGAGTCGCGATCCGCGATATCCCAGTAAGACCAAAACTGTCCATTAGTGAGACACGTGTCAGGAGATTCCGAGGAGTCAGAGTTCAGAGCATCGAGGATTTCGAAGGAAAGAAACCCTTGCAGTTTGAAATTGTGATACGCGAGATCCTGACAGGAGAGTTGTGTAGGCCATAGGTGGAGCTAGTGGAGGATAGGTGTCAGGAATCTGGTGAGAGTCGGTAAATCGTGAAATCATAATTCCTAAGGTCGAAGCAAACGAGACATCAAAAGTCTCAAAATCCCGAAAGAATCAGGACCGTCTATCTGGAAGGATGCGTGGCAACCATCGGTGTCATCAGGAAAGTCCCGACAAGGAGTCATCCATCGGTGTTTGGGGCCATCATGATATCGGAGATCTCGGTGACAAAGTATTCATGCACTTTGGGTTCGCGAACCCCGAAATAGCGGGGAGCAGCGAGAATCATCCATCCTAGAGGACGCGTGGCTGAGATCGAAGTGATCGGGAAATCAGGGATTCTGTTGATGAGAGTTTTGGTGCATTTCGACACGCTAAACCTCGAACCCCGATAAGGGATAAGACCGTGGTCATAAGTCAACTGTCCTATGGTGCGGAGACTATAGAAGGAGGCTAACGCGTGAGGAGCGCATCAGAGGTCGGAGGTCTGTGATTCAGGCTGCCAAAACATTGCAGGCGTCAAAACCCTGATAGGGGAACCCCGATAGAAGGAAGGGATCCCTGAGGAAGATCTGTGGGTGAAATATTTCCTGATAGGGAAATCGAGAACCTTTGAGTTCTTCAGGCTAGGAAAGAAGTGAAGGATCCTGCGAGTGGACGTGCCCCGTGAGGGTGCGCCTGCATCAAGTGGTATCAGAGCCTAGAGAAGATTCTTTGCTTTCTATAGCAGAGAAAAGAAAATTCACCATGCCGCCAAGGAGAAGAGATAGACAATCACCTGATCCATGGGAGGAAAGGGAAACGCCCAGAGGTATGGGTAGGCCAGTGCAGAATCCAAAAGTAGAAAGAGAACTGCATAACTTACGCTCTATGATTGTGGATATGGGGATACGAGAAAGGAGAAAAGTTGATGCAGGAGATATCAATGAGTCTGAAAATGAAGATGATGCTAGACAGGGAGAAGAGGAAATCCCAGTGGAAGATGTAGCAAGTGAACACTTACTTAAAGTCGTAGCAAAAATGATTACAAAGGTAAAAATGGACATTCCGGTTTATGAGGGAAATTTGGATGCAGAAGAGCTTCTAGATTGGATCAGAGCTCTGGACACCTATTTTGATTACGAAGAGGTTGAAGAGGACAAGAAGGTCAGGCATGCCATCAGGATATTAAAATGACATCCAGCCTTGTGGTGGGATGAACTACAAGCTGACAGACGTTGCCAAGGAAGGCAGAAAATTAAAAGTTGGGATCGAATGATTGCAAAGATGAAGGAAAAATTTATTCCTAGGGATTATCAAATTTCTCTATTTATGAAGATGTAGAACCTGAGGCAGAAGCTAATGATAGTAAATGAGTATACTGAGGAATTTTATAGACTCAATATCAGGGCAGGTCATCGAGAAAGCAATGACGAAAAAGTGGTCGGGTATATAAATGGTCTGAGATATGAGATTCGGGATGAAATGAGTATGACAACCATCCAAACGGTGGAGGATGCTTATCAAATGGCTTTGAAAGCTGAAGAGAAACTGAGCCATAAGCAAGGTCAGTGAGGGCGAGGCAGGAGTCAGCCCAGAGGCAAAGCAGTTGCCCAGGAAAGAATCCATAAGTCCAGAGACGACTGGAAGAAGCCTCAGACTAGAACCGAGAGAGGTGGAAGTTCACAGCGAGGGTGATATGCTGAAAAAAGAGAACAACATACTGAGTAGAGAGGAGGTTATGTTGATAACAACACTCTTCCTCATACCAAGGGTAGAGGAAGAGGGAGAGGTGGAGTAATTACATGCTTCACATGTGGAAAGAATGGGCACAAGTCATTCAATTGTCCAGATAAAAAGAAGGATGGAGGAGAGACTCACATCACCGAGGTACAGAGGTGAGATGTTGAGGTAGAATACGCTGAAGGTGGAAGATCACTAGTGATGCAAAAAGTCCTTTTGACACAAGAGAAAGAAGTGGAAAGTTCAGTCCAACGGACCCGACTTTTTAGAACAGCGTGCAAGACCAAGGGTTGGGAATGCAAGATTATCATGGATAGTGGAAATACGGATAATCTTGTTTCAACCGAGATGGTAGAAAAGATGGAGCTGGAGACAACTGATCACCTGAATCCATACCAAGTTTCATGGCTACAGAAGGGACATCAGGTAAATGTCACTAAATAGTGTTTAGTTGAATTCAAAATAGGAGGGTATAATGATAAGATTTTATGTGATGTTATTCCTATGGATGTTTGTCATTTATTGCTAGGTAGAACATGGAAATACGATAGAAATGTGATTCACGATGGGAGAATGAACACATATACCCTGGAGAATAATGGGAGAACCCATATGTTGCATCCAATTGAGGATAAGGAGGTGAAGCCAGAAGTAAGGAACACAATACTTCTCATGAGTGGGAAGGAACTTCTTACAGAAGTTAAGAAGAAGGAGGATCCACAATTCTTTGTGGTCAGAAAACCGAGAATTGTTCTGACTAGCACAAGAGTGGATGATTTGCCAGAAGAAGTTCAGGAACTATTGGAAGAATTCATTGATATTGTAGTGGACGAACTACCTCGTTCGTTGCCACCAATGAGGAGTGTGAGTCATCATATAGACCTCATACCAGGAGCTAGTTTGCCAAACAAAGCCACAAATAGATTGACGCCGCAAGAGAATGAAGAAGTTAAAAGACAGGTCCAGGAGTTGTTGGACAAAGGTTTGGTCAGAGAAAGATTGAGTCCATGTGTTGTTCCGATGGTACTCAGTCCGAAGAAAAACAGAGGCTGGAGGATGTGCATTGATTCAAGGGCCATCAACAAGATAACTATCAGGTATAGATTTCCATTGCCAAGAATGTATGATTTGATGGATTGCTTAAGTGGAGCAAACGTTTTTTCAAAGATAGATTTGAAGAGTGGATATCACCAGATTCGTATGAGAGAAGGTGATGAATGGAAAACAACGTTCAAAACAAACGAAGGTTTGTATGAATGGCTTGTCATGCCATTTGGATTGACGAATGCACCAAGTACCTTTATGATATTGATGAATGAAGTCTTGAAGGATTTCATCGGAAAATTTGACATTGTGTATTTGGATGACATATTGGTTTTCAGCAAGACAAAAGCTGAACATCTGAAGCATTTGGCTATAGTGATGAAAAAGCTACAACAAGAGAAGTTGTTGATAAACATGAAGAAGTCCTCGTTTATGAAGACAAAGCTCATTTATCTGGGTTTTGTTATATCTGCAAATGAGATGAGAATGGATCTAGATAAGGTGGAGGTAATCAAGAATTGGCCATCACCAAGGAACATATTTGAGGTGAGAAGTATTCATGGTTTGGCTAGTTTCTACCAGAAATTCATCAGGAATTTTAGTGGAATTAGCGCAACAATGATGGATACAGTGAAGAAAAGACATAAATCTTTTCACTGGACGGATGAGGCTGAGAAGAGTTTCAAATTGTTGAAACGGAAGATTACGAAACAACCAATTCTGGTGTTGCTGGATTTGCAAAAGACATTTCAGGTGAAATGTGATGCAAGCAGGTTTGCCATAGGAGTGGTCTTAAGCCAGGAGGACAGACCAATTGCATATTTCAGTGAGAACCTGAATGACGGAAAAGAAATTTACTCCACATATGATAAGGAATTCGATGCCATCATACAGGCACTGAAAAAATGGAGGCACTATTTGATTCCAAAGGAATTTGTTTTATATAGTGATAACCATGCATTACAGTTTGTGACACAACAGGAAAAGTTGAATCAGAGGCATGTTAAATGGGTAGAATACATGCAAAATTTCACCTTTGTAATTAAGCATATTTTTGGTACTGCTAACAAAGTGGTTGATGCTTTGAGCAGGAAGTGTTTGTTGATGCAGGAGTTCAAAGTCCGGACGTTAGGATTTGATGATCTCAGGGACATGTATGCATATGATTAGGATTTTAAGGAAGCGTATGAAGCAGCTGAGAACCCGGTTCTCAGAGACAGAAGCCAGTGGATAGATTATGTGATCTAGGATGGATTGTTGTTCAAAGGAAATCAACTATGTATTCTGAATTGCTCCATGAGGGAGAATCTGCTAAAGGAAAAACACAACGGAGGATTAGTAGGACATTTTGGTCACAACAAGACATTCACAAAGCTGAGCGAGTCATACTTTTGGCCAGGGATGAGGTCAGAAGTCAAGAGGTTTGTAGACAGATGCAGGATTTTCCAGCATGCAAAGGGGAGGAAGTAGAATGCGGGTTTTTATCAACCATTGCCCATACCTGAGAAGCCATGGGATGAAATTAGCATGGATTTCATATTGGGATTGCCAAGGACACAAAGGGGTGTTGATTCCATCTTTGTGGTAGTAGATAGGTTTTCCAAGATGGCACATTTTATCCCATGCCAGAAGACCAGTGACGTGACTTACATTGCAAATCTATTCTTCAAGGAGGTCATTCGACTTCATGGATTTTCGAAAAGCATAGTTTCGGACAGAGACACAAAGTTCTTAGGGAACTTTTCGAGGACGTTATGGAAGAAGTTGGGGACTAACTTGATGTTTAGTTCTGCTTATCATCCTCAGACGGATGGGCAAACAGAAGTGGTCAATAGAAGCCTGGGAGACTTACTGAGAAGCTTGGTGACAGAGCACCATAGCAGCTGGGATAGCATATTACCGTAAGCAAAGTTTGCTTACAATGATTCTGTTAACAGGAGCACAGGGAAGAGTCCATTCCAGATTTTATATGGCACATAACTGAGAGGAGTTTCTGAATTGAGAGATTCGGAACAGACTGCTACTAGGAGAACTAGTGCAGAAGAGTTTGTTGAGGCAATGAAAGAACTTCACAGCCAGGTGAAGGAGCGGTTTCTGAAATCAAGCCAAGAATATAAGCGCAAAGCTGATCAGTATAGAAGACAACTTCAGTTCAAGGTTGGAGATTTGGTTCTGGCACATCTAAGGAAGGAAAGGTTCCCGAGGAGGATTTATAATAAATTGAAGATGAAGAAAATCAGACCATGCAAGGTCTTGAAGAAAATGGGACATAATGCTTACGAGATTGAATTACCGGATGGGATCGGAATATCTCCGATATTCAATGTCTCGGATTTATACCCATACAACCTTGAGGAAGCAGGAACAAGTGATGAACATCCATAAGTTCAGTGGCAGAAGAAAATGCCATTTGCAGGAAAGCCACAGATGGAATAGATACTGGATAAACGAGTGGGTAAAAGAACTAGAAGGAAAGAGTACTTTGAATATTTGGTCAAGTGGAAGGGTCATCCAGTTGAAGATGCCAGCTAGGAAAATGAAGTAGAGATACAGAAGCATGGAAAAACCATGTAGGAGCTCATGGACAGGAGCCCATGAAAATTTTAAGCAAGGGAGTATGATGTAGGAGCATCGTCAACATCAAGCGAGCGTGGGGGAAAGCACCACACATTTTGAGCATATTTTAAATTGTTTAAACTTTTTGAAAAAGGGATATGCCAAACTTAAATGTGATAGTGAGGAAGGGGCGTACTTATGCATTATATTGGACCTTAAGTGATCCACTCTCGTCCATAGTAGGTAGGAGGCATTTATGTAAGTAGGTAGAATTGAATTTTAGATTACACAGTTTTAGAAGAAAGAGGGAAATAGGATATAGACACCCTCATTGTATCATTGTAACATTAACATGAGAAAGAAGAAAGGAGCATGCAGAGAACTGTATGAACAACACCCATGTACAAGCATTTGAATTAATAGGAGAAAGCTTTGATTCAAAATTCATGGTTTGTGTTTTTTCTCTGTGTATTGACATCATGCTCATGAATATTTGCTTCCTGTCATACATTTGCTTTTATGTGTTGTGTATGTGATTTCATGGTTGAGTTGAAGTCTGAGAGGGGGATAGAATGAGTTTCAATTGTTTCTCTGTCTAAGCAAGGATACCTGCAAGGAGTGTAGTTGAAGTTGTCTGCAAGGAGTGCGTTGACAGAAGGCTTGGATAGTCTAACTCTTGTTCTCATTTACCCAGAGGAGAAGTTGGGATTATACAAGCCGTGCAAGGAGTGCACAGGCCACAGAGAGCCTCAGTCGGGAACTGAGTGAAGTAGTGAAGGCCTACTGCTACAGGTGTGCACGAGGTCAAGAGAACTCAACACTTAGAAGTGGTTGAGAAGTACCGCAAGGAGTGCGTGCAAAGAACCTCTTTGAGGTTGAAAGTAATTGGGGAAAGCTCAGGAAGGATAGGCATCTGAGTTGCGGAAAATCAGCATAGGTAAGTGCGACTTGAAGTTGCAAGGATGTCGTAGGTTGGTGAGTGGGAAAGCCAGTCTCACAAGGATACATTCGGTCACCCCGTGGGTTTACGAAAAGAAGGAATGGATAGACGAAATCCTTTGAGGAGGTTTCGTGAAGTTCCATGGGTCGTTGGATCTCACGGTGGTGTGAGGTGGTTATAGCCACACCAGATTCCAAGCTCGAAAGGCTGGTGGACCGTTGGATTAGCAGTTGAACTCCCGTCAACCATTAGATATGGCAAGGGTTACACTGGGGTTAAGCCCTAGTGAGTAGAGGAGAGTCCCTAAAAAGTCATCGGGATATTGAAGTTATCGTAAATTTCGGAAGTGAAGAAATCTTGCCGCTTGGAGTCACGATCAGCGATATCCCGGCAAGACCAGAACCGTCCATTAGTGAGACACGTGTCAGCATATTTCGAGGAGTCAAAGTTTAGAGCATTGGGGATTTCGAAGGAAAGAAAACCTTGCAGTTTGAAATCACGATATGTGAGATCCCGACAGGAGAGTTGTGTAGGCCATAGGTGGAGCTAGTGGAGGATAGGTGTCAGGAATTTGGCGAGAGTCGAAAAATCGGGAAATCGAAATTCCTAAGGTCGAAGGAAATGGGACATCAAAATTCTCGAAATCCCGAAAGAATCGGGACCGTCTATCTGGAAGGACGCGTGGCAACCATCGGTGTCATCGGGAAAGTCCCGACAAGGAGTCATCCATCGGTGTTTGGGGCCATCGGGATATCAGAGATCTCGGTGACAAAGTGTTCATGCACTTTGGTTTCGTGAACCCCGAAATAGCGGGGAGCAGCGAGAATCGTCCATCTTAGATGATGCGTGGCCAAGATCGAAGTGATCGAGAAATCGGGGATTCTATTGACGAGAGGTTTGGTGCATTTCGACACGCTAAACCCCGAACCCCGATAAGGGATAAGATCGTGGTCACAAGTCAACAGTCCTATGGTGCCCAGCCTATAGCAGGAGGCTAACGCATGAGGAGCGCATCAGAGGTCGGAGGTCTGTGATTCAAGATGCCAGAACATCGCAGGCGTCAAAACCTCGATAGGGGAACTCCGATAGAAGGAAGGGAACCCTGAGGAAGATCTGTGGGTGAAATATTTCCCGATAGGGAAATCAAGAACCTTTGAGTTCTTCGGGCTAGGAAAGAAGTAAAGGATCCTGCGAGTGGACGTGCCCCGTGAGGGTGCGCCTGCGTCACATAATCAAACAAAAATCACAATGTGCCATAACTAGATCACTTTCTCGCAAGTTTCCTCAAAGAATAAGTCTGAATAAAATGTGCTCAGTGTAACTGGATGTTACATACTACCCCTCTTATTTAAACTTTGTCCCAAAGTCTGTACAATCTAAATGAAGGAAATAAGTGTATCTGACACAAAACTAAATATCCAATCTATCAAAAAAATAAGGAAACGGTTGACATATCTCATATGCGTCCTCCCACATAGTCGATCATGGACTGTAGTTGTCCCATTGGACCTTGACTTGATAAAATATTCGACATCGTAGTTTTCAAGTGCGATGGTCCAGTATGAAGATTGGATCCACCATGAGAGCACCCTCATCTAACACCTGCAAAGAACTCAAGTCAATAACATGTGACGGATCTGAAATATAATGTCATAAAAGAGATACATGAAATACATCATGCATACACCTCAAAGTATCAAGCAAGTATATTCGGTAAGCCACGAATCCTTTCTTTTCCAAAACTTTGAAAGGCCCCACAAACGTAGGAGAGAGTTAAGTACTTTTTCCAAACTTGGTCAAAATTTTATGCGATTTTACCTGAAAGAAAACTTTGTCGCCAACCTCATAATTGCGATCAATGGGATGTGCATCAACATAACTCTTTTGCCGATCTTGCGCTTCTTTAATCCTATACCTTATCAATTGCAAATGTTCTTCCAATTCTTCGATCACTTCTAGTCCTATCAAAATCCTATCCCCTAGTCTATCCCAACTCAGAGGTGTCCAACATGGTCATCCGTAAATAAACTCAAAAGGTTCCATCTTAATCGTACTCTGATAACTGTTGTTGTACATGAATTCTACCAATGGAAAGAATTCTTCCCAGCATTTATGTTGATCCATCACATACATTCTCATAATATCCTCTAACATATGGTTCGTTCTTTCTATTTTTCCATCTGTTTCAGGGTGATATGTTGTACTAAAATTTAGTTTCGTTCTCAAAGCCTCTTGCAAACTGGTCCAAAATCGTCATGTAAACAATGATCCTCGATCAGATATGATCCTTCTTGGTACACCATGCAACCTCACAATCTTGCTAAAAAATACTCTAGTTATGTTCGATGCCTGATACATCGTACACAATGGAATAAAGTATTCACTCTTCGTCATAGTGTTAACAACAACAAAAATCAAATTGTGTCTCATTATCATCAGTGGAAATCCAACAATTAAATCCATCGAATTGGGGATGTTACAACCATACATGGTAGTCATTTCTTATGATCTCCCAATTAGCCACAATGCCTTCTTTTGAAAGACCTATATCCTTAGAGAAGGAATGAAAGGGTTTGTATAAAAGAAACTCACTCCAAAAAAACTCAACAAAGGAAATGGAATCTTTGTTTGGTATTGTAGTAAAAGGTGGCCATACATGGACAACTATGAGGAGGTGTCGTTTTTCCACTTTTCATTTTTACATGCTTGGTTATATGTCCAATGTTTTGTGAGGTCAATAAAACATATACGGTCAATAAAAATATGACATATTAGATATGCATAAATGAAATTGAATCTATATAAGAAGTTAAGAGAATCATAAGAGACTCGATGAAATATTTGATGGCCAACTTTGAATTTGGTGAAGGTGTGGTTACATGTGACAAGGGGTAAATTTTGGAGCATATAGAAAGTTTCTTGGGCACTTATGTCTCGGTCTACAATTTATTCCGAGTTCAAACATCGATAAGAATTTGAGGAAGGATCCTCTATATGTGATGCAGATGCAATTCTAGTCAACATGTGGTGGTAGGTATTTGATCTCCCATCTTCTTTGGAAGCATATTTGGAAATGTATTTTAGAACTACAAAACGAGAGAGGACTGGTTGGAAGTCTACATTTTCTCTCCATGTTTGGAATATGTTAGTATTATGGATGTTTAGGTGCTCATAATTGTGTTGGAAGTAGGATGAATAAAAAAAAAGGCTATTTTGGGAAGAAAGGAATGTAAGAGGAAAGAGACAACTGTAAGGAAAAGCAACACGCACACAAGCATGAAAGACCTAACAAAACTAGGGTTTTGGTTTTTGTAATACATTGTAATGGCTAGTGAGCAAGAGATATAAATAAGTAGAACTGAGAAGAAGAAAGGGAGGCTAATGGAGAGAGACACACAGAAAGGGAGACAGGATAGAGGGGAAGAACTGTATGAATCATTAAGTTGGTGAACAAAGAAAGGAGGGAGTGACTCGATCTCGAGGGTTATATCATAGGATGAGGAGCCTGGTGTGATCTAGTTAGCCCCGAAGGGATCAAGGAGTCAGTGTGAAAGAGGTAGAACTAAGATTGTAAACATGCATGGTGTGATATCTCTTTGAACCATAATAAAATCCCAAGAGCCAGATCTTTGTGGATGTAGCCCAGGAGGGGTTGAACCACCGTTACACGATGTATTACCTAGTATATTTTTGTCTAATTAGAAAATACGATTAGTGGAGTACCCTACCAATACAAGGTGAACACAAAAAAAAGGGTTGTAGCTGTGAGGGAAGGATTGGCAAGTGATGAAGAGGAGGTAGAGGATCTTCGGGTTGTGGAGCAGATTGAGGAAATCCTGCGCACAACATATGAGAGGAAGATAAGAGGTCCAAGAGTGGGAATAGAAGGTAGAAATCCTATCCATATTAATGTTAGTGTGGAACCCATAAACCCATGTGTGACTAACACACCAAGAAAAACACTACCATTTAGACAACCGAATTTTGGTAGAAGAAAGAAAATATGAAGTACATATACACAAGGAACCACAACTAGGGGAGCTAGTTCTAGAAGCATTAGTCAAGCATCTACACTACACAGAGGGAGTAGCTCAACATTCAGGATAGCAAGACACGATCCCATCATCAGGTTACCAGAATTCAAAGGAGAAGCATCAGAAGACCCGAAGAAGCACTTGTTTATCTGTGAAAATATCTGGGAAGAGAAACGAATCACAAACGAGGACACTAAACTTGCAAATTTAGCTATCACACTAAGATATAATGCACTATATTGGTATATCATTTTATCCACAAACAATCCGCGAGGGACAACTAGAAAAATTGGAGATATCAAGAAGTTGTTGATAAATGAATTTTAGAAGCGAAGTTCAGAGGACCAATACATGAATGAGATGATAGAGATTAGACATAAATGAGGAGAATTTGTATGGGAGATTGACCAAATATTCAAGTGACTAAAAGGAAAGATGAAATATGTCATGAAAGATATGGAACACGGGAACTTGTTCGTCAACTCACTATTACCATGCTTGAAATATCCACTACGACAACAAAAGTTTAATATGTAGGCAGAGGCTCTGCAGGGAGCCCTGCAACTGGAAGAAAACTAATATTAGAAGATAGATCTAGACATCAAGGAGATGAAGGATGATTTTAAGAACTTAACGTTCCAGCTAAACCAGAACAAAAGTAAGGACAAAAGAGAATTTGTTTAGTGTACCACATGCAAGACAAAAGGACACCATAAGAACAAATGTCCAAAATTTACGCAGTACATGGCAGTAGGAATGCCAAATTTGTTACCAATAGGAGGAACATGGTGAAAAATCTATAAGAAACATGGCCACTATCAATAGCACTGCCCAATGATGAAGAAGTACTAGACAATCCCAAAGAGTTTGTATTGCAACTTTTGCAAGTTAGTAGGCCATGATGAAAAATAACGTAGAACCATGGAGTTGGTGAGAGAGAGGACATCTGATGCATATAGGGTGAAGACAGAAATGATGATCAGGTAAGCCACACCTCAGTTTAACCAAGTACCATCCCCATACAACATTCTACATAAATAGTATAATACTGTGCAACAACCATATAATATTGCACAACCACACTACAATATCGCGCAGTATAACCTGACACCTCAGTATAATGCGTCGTGAGGGGATCAAGTTGGCTACAGAGGTGGATGAAGAACAAGAGGAGGATTTGGAATAGGTAGAGGACCAATGATATGTCACAATTGTCAAAAACCATGACACTATGCAAGAGAATGTTCACTTCCACCAACGACTTGTATGTATTGTCACGCATCAAATCATGACATGGAAGAATGTCTTAGGCTACTAGGAAATATCCAGGAAAAGAGGAATCAAAACAATTAGAATGTTCAATGGATTTCAGCAGAAGCGAGGGATGAAGGAAGAAACATCAACATAGTTACACATAGAGGATCTAAAATAGGAAAAAACGCAATACGACAAGAGCCAGTACAACACCAATGGGTGAAGAATAATGTCGAACCAAGGAAGTAGTTTGATGCACAAAACGAGAAGGAGATACTCAAGCAGGCCAGAAAATAATTTCTAAATCCAAACATTGTGTTGACATCAACCGTGCAGCATAGTAAGGAATCACCTGAGTATGAGATGCCTCCATCATTGGATCACACCAAAGCAACACAATCCCTGGGACAAGTAACTACGATCAAACGATTTTTTCAATCATGTGTAAAATTACTAAATGATCCATCCTCTATCACAATATTAAAAAATATGCTAGAAATATGTAGCATAGAAACAAAAGGAAATATAGAACAAAAAAAGGTCATTCACCTACATACAAGGAGTAGAACAAGTAGGGAGTTCAAGATGAACACCAACATTGGAGATTTCAACATGGGAGATATCATACTAGATTTAGGATGTGAACAATGTATTACCCAAGAAGACATGGCAATGTATGGAAGATCCCACCTTAGGATATTCAATGATTTAGTTGAAATTAGCAAATCAACATAGATTTCTACCAATTGGGAGACTAAAAGGAGTGACAATAGACCTAGATGGATTGCGCACTAAAGATGACTTCAAAGTAATATATATAGTGGATGGCACAACACCTTATCCGTCATTACCTTAACCAAGCCATAATCAACTTAAAGAATCGGAAAATGACCTTCGAGTCAGGAGAATGCAGGGTCATTGCACCATTAGACCCATCAGAAGGAGAAAGGTTCGTAGATCCTACTTACTTGTACCTGGAGGAAATTAGCAAGTTGTACAACAAAAATGTGCAAGATGAGGATTACGTAAAACCAACTGCATATGGGATACTCAATTGGTGGAGCATCACCTCATGTGCATCAGACTCAGATATGGGTTTGGAAAATTGACAATAGAGGCTACATGAAGTTTCCACAAGAAGATGCGCAAGAATAGACCACGCAGTAAGATGGGTAGGTACGAAGATAAGGGAACCACCCAATTTCCATGGGTTGAATGATCTAGAAGCATTCTCAACACACTAAAAATGTGAAGTGTTAGAAAATCAGAGACTCTTATCACTAGATATAACACTCAAGGACACACCTGCAAGATGGTGGGGCGCACACAAAGAAACAATCAAGGACTGGTACCAATGTAAGTGGTTACTATGCATTAGGTTTGGCGTAGAACAAAGAAGAAACCAACAATAGTAATATGATGGATAGGGGGCACCAACAGAACACTTCGGGAAGTGCAGATTGCTGTGGAAAATGACACCCCCAGAGGAATGGCCTCATCATTGTGTACACACATTAGAGGGCATCCCAACAAACTTGTATATAGACCAAGAATTGTGTAGAGGAACTATGAATTGGACAGTACTACAACATAACTTTACATTCACTTTCTCATTTGAGCATGATGATCCCAACATAGATGCAACACTTAAACAAATAAGAGGGGTAATATTCATTAAGGAACCAAAAGTTGAACTCATAACAAAAGAACAACAACAAAACAAAGAGACAGTGAAAGAACTATTGTCATGCTACCATGTGAAGGAAGAAGTACTAGATGAAGAGGACCCACATGATATTCAAATTGAGGATGTTGAAGGTGAAAGAGAAGTGGAGGTTCCACCGCTAGAATCATAAGTAATTGTTGCACCGATCAAGGTGAAGAAAGTCAACATTGGGACAATTGAGAATCCAAAAATGGCCAGCATTGGAGTCTACTGGGATGAGAAAAAAATGGAAATCATAACAGAGTTACTTCTGAGTACAAAGACATGTTCCCTACAATGTTCATAGAAATAAAAGGCATAGAGGGAGAGTGAGGTGAAATGAAAATACCACTCAGATCTGAGGCAAGACCGATTAGACAAAAACCATACAAACTAAATTCATTATGTAAGCAAAAACTCAAAGTTGAGATCGATAGGATGTTGGAGGATGGTATCATAGAACCTGTAGAAAAATTAGAATGGATAAGCCTGATAGTAGTTCAAGGGAAAAAACAATTGGGGATAAGAATATTCGTTGACTTGAGGAAGTTGAATGACGTGTGCCTACATGACCTGTTCCCTACACCTTTAACGGATAAGGTATTGGAGAACATAGGAGGACAGGAAGATTATTCATTCATCGACATATTTTTAAGATACCATCAGATCAAGATAGCACCGGAAGAAAGATACAAGACCACATTTGCTACAGAATGGGGATCCTACCAGTACACAGTCACGTTGTTTGGATTGAATAATGCACCAACAATATTCTCAAGAATAGTCATAGCTTCATTTCAAGAATTTATACACCAGTTTCTAGAGGTATGCTTGGATGATTGGACAATCTATAGTCTTTTGAAAGATAATGTAGAGGTCTTGCGGCTAATGTTTGAAAGATGCAGACAGTGCCAGATATCGTTAAACATCAATAAATGCATCTTCGAAAGACCTTTTGGAATATTATTGGGGCATATAGTATGAAAGAAAGGTTTTCTAGTAGATCCTACCAAGATTGTAGTAATTGTTAACCTTCCACCACCAAAAACAATCCATCAATTGAGAGCGACATTAGGACACATAGGATACTATAGGACATTTATAAAAGGGTATGTGGAGATCACTGCGGCAATGGAGAAACTACTAAGGAAAGACACAAAGTTCTAGTGTAATTAGGATTGTCAACACGGTCTAGATACACTAAAAGAAAATATGGTAACTGCACCAATACTAGTATTCCCAGACTGGGAGAAAACATTCCATGTACATGTAGGTACATCGACCATAACACTTGGATCTATTCTAGCACATCCAAGAGTAGGAGAATTGGATCATCCTTTAGCATTTTCTAGTATAAAACTGTCAGAATCAGAGCAAAACTACAACACTATAGAGAGGGAAGGCCTAGCTATGGTCTAGGCGCTCCAGAATTTTAGACATTAGTTACTGGGAAAACATTTAAATATGTTCACATATCATTCATCGCTCAAATACCTAGTCAACAAGCCAATGTTGGGGGGGAGAATTTGCAAAAGGATATTGTTGTTTCAATAATTTGATTTTGAAGTAACAATCAAGCCAGGGAATTTGAACGCAGGACCGCATCATCTGTCTAGGATCATGAATGGGGAGGAACCTACAAATCTAGAGGATAAATTTTCGGATGCACAATTATTTTCCATCCAGATCGTCGATGAATAATTTGAAGACATTATCCAATACTTGAGTGCATGTACTGTGCCACAGGAATATAACACCCCGTCGAATAAAAAATAGGTAGTCTGGGCTGCAAACTATCAACTGATTGCAGGACACTTATACAAAATGGGCACAAATAACATTATGAGAAGATGTGTGCTAGAACATGAAAGACCAAGGATTTTAGTAGAATCCCATGAGGGAATAGTAGGAGGACTTTACGTAGGAAAATATACCACACAGAAGGTATTGGTGCATGATTATGGTGGCCGACCATTCACAGAGACTCAAAGGAGTACTGCCATAAATGTGATGTATGTCAGAGGGTTGGTAAACCAAATAGAAGGGACGAGATTCCCCCGTGACCATAGGTAACCTTGCAAGAATTTGACAAATGGGCAATAGATTTTGTGGGACAAATTAACCCACCAGCAAAAAGGACTAGAGCGAGGTACATTATGACTACGACGGAATACCTGACAAGATGGGTGAAAGAAACACCAGTCAAATATTGCAGTGTAGAGACAACAACACACTTCATGTTCGAACAAGTGATGACTAGATTTGGTTGCCCCAAGATTTTGATACGTGGCCAAGGAACTCACTTCATTAACAGTACTATTAAGGCTATGGATGAGGAATTTGAATTTCATCATCAAAAGAGTACATCATATAATCCTCAAGAAAATGGCATAATGGAAGACTTTAACAAGATCCTTGAAAATGAATTGACGAAGATATGTAACATTAATAGGGATGATTGGGACCTAAAGATACCAGCAGTATTATGGGAATACAGGACAACATGCAAGAAATTGACAGGACAAACGTCATTCAGATTGGTATATGGACAAGAAGCAGTAGTGCCACTATAATTTATGGTACCCAGTATGCACATAGCAACAACTACGAACATGAAAGAATGAGGCACAATACAGAATAGGCTGAATCAACTGATGATCATGGAGGAGGATAGGATTCTAGCAGGGTTTGACCAAGAATTCTAGAAAGCAAGGGACAAATCTTGGCATGATAGACATATGAAGAAGAACAAATTCATGGAAGGAGACGTAGTGTTGATGTATGATAGTAAATCCCTTCATCATCTAGGAAAAATTATAATGCATTGGTTAGGATCATACAAAGTAAAAACTATCACAGATGGGAGAGCTATACATTTGAAGGATTTAGGAGGCACAGGACTTAGAGGAATGATCAATGGGAGTAGACTGAAGCTGTATAGCGACAATAAAAAAATATTTTGTTGTGTCGAACATCAAAATACAACACTAGAGGTGTAGTGCGCTGAATGAACGTGAGCACACACACTCGGAAATGCTAGCCCGACGGAGATAAGGCCAACGATCATCACAAAGAGGAAATAGTGGGAAAGACAAATATGGAAAAAGAAGCGCCAAATGACAGCGGCTATCATAATTGAATGCCGGAAACAGCTGATGGGACACTGCATTAATCATACCAAAGGGCTCCAACAAGGGAAATCAATGGCAAGTACATGGGAACTAGTAGTTCAATTAAAATGAAATCGTGGTAACGTCTCTAACAAGTTTCACACGCCTCTGATACAAAGAAATCATGAGGGAAGTGAAAGGTTATTGTGACATCAGGAAAGGCATAGAGTGATAGAGCATACGAAGTAGAGAGTTAAGGTTGTAGAGTTTGCAAAGGCCACTAAGCTTGGTGAACAACACTCTTACCACCATGGCACCACCCAAACAAGGAAAATCGAACCAAACTTCCAGATGACCTCAAAGCAGTGCCAGAGCACCACCACCACCACATGGAAGCGAACCACAACCACCTCAGCCTCCAAAAGTCGTCAATGTGGATGAAATATCGTCACCAGATATGACATATGGAATCCCCACACCCATTGTGGAGGAAACCCAGCAGACAACACTAGCGAGCATGGACATTGATGCACCAGAAGAGGGACAGGGCCAACAGGTTGAGGATGCAGGCAACCAAGTGTACCTTTAAAACCCTGAAGAAGCCTCGAGAGACAATGGGACGGCCCCAAAATAGGCAGAAACAACCACGCCGGAAAGGTCACAGACAACTGCACTAGAACAACCACAAGAGGGAACAGTGGAAGATGTCATCGGCTGACTGTAGGAGTATGCATAAGAGTGAAAAATGGAGGTTGTAACCTTGATTTAGCCACCACAAAAAAAGGGCAAGTAGGCGGTACTAAGGTCATTGTGCAGGCAAGCCACCACAACCATTGTCTTGTTGCACATTCCGGAAGGGGTACGAATAACAACAAATCTGTTAGGCCACGTGGATAAATTGAGGTACTAAGACCATGACGTGACAAACATGGAAAATTTCCTAGTGTTCTCCAAGGAATTATACCTACATACTATGGGTATAGGACCCTTTGGCAAACTAATTAATCAACCAGTCTAGTGGGCAGCAGGACTAGCAAAAAACGAGATTCTAGGCCCATTGGACCTACCATACTTTGGGAGGGGGCAGTATGCAAACAATTACGTTAAGAAGCTGATGGAATTCACCCATGGCAGATACCTGTGGATGGAATAAGTTGTCTCAATAGACATAGATCTCATCACATACATCACAGGGCTTCCATCACAGGGTGAGAATCTAGTGTAGTTCCTTTAGGAAAAAATGAAGGAGAAAGAACTGGCTGAGGAAATGAAGAAGAAATATGGTACCAAAAGGGGGTTGTTCGAAATCATCATCAATCGTATTAGTGACGCTGCAACAAGAATGGCCATGAAAATTATGACATGCAAATTACTCAGGAAATGCTACAAGGAGGAAGTCTCGACTGGGGTTGTCACAACTGCAACAGAGTGTGCAAAAGGCACAACACTCAGTTGGGCCCCTTATTTGTTGAATCTGTTGCAAGACGACCGCAAGGATGCATAGGATCTGGGGACATAATTTCATTATCCATGACTACTCATTCTGATAGCCTTGATTGGATGGAAGGAGTTGAAGTATTCATTTTTTTCCACTAGACCCAATCCCTACCATAGAGCATGATACTTATCATTGGGGTTTGCTTCGAACCCCAAGAACAGAAAGGTGAATGCATCCATAATTGAAGTTTATCTCAACGACCTACAAGACAACGTTGCCAACAATTGGAGGGTGATGTCGTAAGAAATCACATAATATCAGGGTATGGCCATCTTCAAATCCACTAGACATGCAATGTGGATCCAACCGTGGAAATATCCTGACAATTAATGACTACAACTGTGCTACTATATCAAGGAGGCAGACATAGAGATGGCCATTAAGAATTTGGATGATGCTTGGAGGATTTTAGTCCTCAATCGAGAAATACCCTAAAAAATAAAGGAGGAGGAGGTAAGAGATGAACAAAGACAGGTTGAAGAGATGACAATGCCCAAGAGACCAAGGATAGGTCAGAGCAAGGAAGAACAAAAAAAAGGGGGAACATCCAAGAGAGGTGCCCAAGCGGGGAAGAAGAACAACACATAGGCACCATAGGTACAACATAAACAGACTGAGATAGAATAGGGAACTACATCAAGTTCTACTCCACAGTAGCAAGGCCAGACTAAGAGGCGAGTCATCCAAATGGGGGTTGCGCACAAGAAGGAGAAGGCACAGAAAACACCCCCATAAAACACGATCATCGAGGACGATGCAGACATGGTGGACCAAATGATACAGGATCGCACAATCGATGATTTCGATAATGTTGCATGCCAAAGGGACAAAATTGAGGAAGATATAGTATAGATGCGATAGCTCCTCAAGACGATCAAATATGCACAGGCAGCTGATAACAGCATAGGAATAGCCTCATCATCATCACAAATAGGAGGTGAAGTTGGATCAAGCGAGCAGGACAAGATCTAGACGACAATACAATCAAGCTCGACATTTCACGTCACACCTAGCATGTTGCGCATGGATGAAATCATGGTGAAAACACCCCTAAAGGACTTGGCTTAAATACAATTGGTATTGACACAGATACCAACCAAGGCCTTGTATAACCTGCAAGTCAGCATCACACAGGAGGTACATTCTCGTGTAGTCACAGACACAATAGAATTGAAGCATGCAAATGACAATCGAGATGAGATGGAATTGGTACTCAAGTAGGCTAAGATAAATACCAAAGACGAGAAAGACCGTGTGAATAGGATGGAGAATAAATTGGACATACTCTATGAGAAAATCCCAAAGAGCGTGTAGACATCCAAACTCACGGTGACAAAAAATATTGATCAGATTGTGTAGACAATCGATCAATACAAAGATTATATCGAGCACCTTCGGGAGCAGCTCACACCTACCACTCCACCAGAGGTGAAGGAGCAGAGGAAGCAGGAGTAAACAATGTAGATAAAGGATATAGATCGACAAGTCCACGTAGCGATCGACTTGTTCAAGAAAAAAACATAGCTCTAGATGAAGTTGGAAGAGGATCGACAGGTCCAGCAGTGGGACCAAGAAGGAGAAAGGATAAGCACAACTATCCAGGACCTCAAGCAGATAATGCCATTCACAGAGCACGTCAAAGGGGTGCAGAATATGAAGAAAATGTAGGCAGAACACAATAGTTGCGTAGACATAGAAAAAGGAGAGCCAAGCTCAAATGGAACTTGTCTAGGAGTGGGAAGTAGAGGTCATTACACAGGAAGAGGAAGAAAAAATGAATATGGGACAAACCCAGACATAGTGCACAAGGATGGTCAGCGATGAGATTATAGTACAGGTGTTGGATGCACTCAAGGAGAAGACTGTGCAGGACCAAACACAAGAAATAGATGTCATGTAGAAGTTCCAAACGATCACAAGAGATATCAACGAAGCACACCAGGGTTAGGTGGCTCGGGACGAGCCGCATGTTAGTGATGGGGGCATGTTGGAAGCAGGATGAATCAGAAAGAAAGGATATTTTGGGAAGAAAGGCATGCAAGAAGAAAAAAACAACTAGAAGGAAAAGCAGCATGCACACATGCATGGAATACCTAACGATGCTAGGGTTAGGGTTTTTGTAATTCATTGTAATGGATGGTGATCCATAAATATAAATAAGTAGTATTGAGAAGAATAGAGGGAGGCTAATAGAGAGAGACACATAGAAAGGGAGAGAGGACAGAGGGTAAGAGTACTGTCAGAACTATATGAACCATTAATATAGTGAGTGATGGAAGGAGGGAGTGACTCGATCAAGAGGGTTATATCGTAGGTTGAAGATCCTGGTGCGATCTAGTTAGCCCCATAGGGATAAATGAGCCAGTGTGAAAGAGGGAGAACGAAGATTGTAAACACATGCGGTGTGATATTTCTCTAAACCATAATAAAATCCTAAGACCGATATCTTTGTGGATATAGCCCAGGAGGGGGTGAACGATGGTAACACTATCTTGTGGGATTGAATGAATGTATCTTTGTGTATGATTAATTGATCAATGTTTGATGAATGAAGTTATTAAGAAGATATGGTATTTTACATGCATGCATAGAATAAATGTTCTAATAGGATTTCAATATACTAGATAAAGGTTGCAACGTACAAGCATAGATCTCCCTTAGTCACAGGTTGCAAAAACCTAAGTATTGCAACCACCCATACGAGCTATCTCGGGTGAGACTGCGCAGTGTGTTAGCAATAATTCTAGTCACGGGTTCGAGAAGCTTTCAGCCTCGCTAGTCGCACAAAGTGCTCAAACACAGCTCAGAAGAATTCTTGTTTTTCCAAGAAGCGGATCAAGCGAGCGGGCAAAGTTTTTCTATTGACAGCCAAGATCCATCCATGAAGCAGATCAACGGTTACTGGGATCTCGGAGTTGCCCATTTACCCGACATTTAACAGTAAAGGTGTCCCTTCTGTTTGGAGGTTAAATATAGGTCATTCGATCCAGGGGCACATGTCGCGAGGGCTAACCATCTCGGCGTTTCGCCCGTCGTATTTTCATCGTTCAAAGGGCATCTTCATTATTCCGTGAGACGTGAAGTGCCAAGAAGATCAGAGCCGTCTGTCAGTAGAGACACGTGGCGAGAGATCTCGCGGAGTCGGGGATCGGGGAACTGGAAGCCCCGTGCACATGGTAGCAGAAATCCTGATATCTCGATGCCCGATTTCCTGATATCGGGGGTAGCTTTCAATAGTGGAAGACAGGTGGCAGGATATGCGCCAAAGAGCTGACCGTCAACAAGTCAACGGCCATAAGCCATCGGGTTTCGGGGAATCGCAAGTTTAGTGGACACAAACATCATGTCAACAAGAGCATCGAAATCCCGATGGAAAGTTTGACCACGGTCGCGCAGGGACAGGTCATATGGACTATGGACTAACCGGTAGGGGCTAATTCTCGGGAGAAAGAGCTCATCGCATATCGGGATATTGGGGTTTCCAGATGCAAGGAATTCATGCATTCCAAACTCATGAACCCCGATCCTCGAAAAGCCGAAGCCTCATCACATGCCTCCTCGCCACCACGTCCTTTTCCCTCATCGCGCCAACTCATGATTTATTCCCGGTCCATGTGTCTCAAACACCCTGTCCTTATGCCCCAAAATTCATGAATTCTGCCACATGTGTTTTCCCTATCGCCTTCCCTCTGTTATCCTTTTGCGTGACCTCTCCTCACCCCGTATCTGCATCCAGCGTGTCTAGTTTTCCCCGCCCGGTCACCGTCTGTTCATGTCCTCATAATTAAGACCCCCAGGCATCCTGAGAGCCTCCATGTCCTAAAGGAGAAGAATCGGCTAGGGCCTTCCCCGATTCCAATGAAACAGTTATTACAATAGCTGAGGGTAGTTGGACATCGTTTCCTCCATAAATGGAAAGCCAAGGAATGAATGCAGGCTGGTCAATTCAGTCAGAGGGCCTCTGGAACACGATTGCGTCTGAATGAAGCTCACGAACGTCTATAGATTGCAGACGCAGTAAATGTGAAGTCATAATGTCTTCAATACAATGCCTCAATTTAGCTTCCAGTGTTTTGTTCCAAGTATATGTGGGCATTTTGGCCACTTTTGTAAGCAT
>ML777426.1:31231-55264 GCA_009831015.1 Picea engelmannii
GATCACCCTTCATAAACAAATCGTGACATAAAACTGATGGGCGTTGGGCTCTGCTCCTGCAAGCAATCCAACAGTGACTTCTAACGCTAACATTTCTGGCGCCATTGTCGGGGACAGAATTGAAGATTTTCCCTAGGTAGAACGACATTGAGTCTCTGAATCCGAAGGTGCATGGGATCATCAGAGCCTTTTAGATTGCTAATTTTTCACCTGGCGACTCCTTTGTGACGACTTCGCTGGGGAGAACCTGTTTAATTAATTGTGGCTTTCAGAGGCAGGCATACGCGGTCTCACCCACAACTGCCTCTAACTACACCTGAAACGGATCCAGAGGCGGTGCTCAAAAAGGGAAAGGCCTCTGAAGAAGAAGTGTCCATCACCGAACCAGGTAATCCACCATACTCTTCTGTTGGAGCCCCTTTTTCTCCTCCTCAAATTTTTGACAGGCCTGTCTCTGCAGTTTCCCATTTCTTAAATTTTGGGAGTGTTCCTGTTGAGTTTTCCTCTCCTGGTCCGGGACCAGAGGGACAAGTCTTTGTCACTCCCCTCTCCTTTGAAGTTGCACCTTGGCATTGGCCTCTGACCTCAGAAGAACCTGCCGACGGGAACTCGGTACCCTATTCTCTGAATCACCTCTTGTTTCCCACCCCACTTTGAGATTTATCCTCTATACCCCCTTTGCGAACTCCTTCTCCTCCAAGTTCTCCTACACCTAACATCCCTATGGCTGGTGCCAATCCCCCTCTCAACAGGATGGATGCTATAGTCATTGCCAGATACGCTCCCTTGGTTCTTCCCCATCCTATGAATCCCCTCCCTACTGGAGATTACCTGAAATAGATGCCCAAGTTCACTAGGGAAGGAGACTTAACTGCTGAAGAGAAATTGGCTGCTTTTTACAGTTATGCAGACAACCTCAATATTGAAAACGAGGATGTATGGATGAGGGTTTTCATCCAGAGCCTGGATGGTGAAGTGAGGAAGTGGTTTAGAGGATTGGCCCCAGGGTCCATCGCTGGGATTGAAGCTCTAGATAGCGCTTTCCTAAGACAGTGGGGAGATAGGAAGGACTTCATGTATTACATGACATAATTCAGGTCTTTGAAAAATATGGAAGGAGAGTCAGTTTCTGACTTCTCCAAAAGATTTAACAAGATGTATAACAAGATCCCTGCAGAAATAAAGCCCTCAGAAGCCTCTGCTCAAATTTCCTATGCTGGTGCATTTGACCCTGACTTCTGCCTTTTTTTGAGAGAAAGAAGAGCCACCTCCTTGGCCCAAATGCAAGATGTGGCCATAGAAGTAGAATCCAATGTATTAGTAGCTGACAGACTGAGAAGCAAAGTCGACACAGACAGAAGAAAAGGAAGGTCAAAAGCCTCAACTTCTGGATCATTGGCGCCTCTCCCTCAAGTGGATGAACTGACCAAGATGGTGAAGTCTCTGTCTGCAAAGATGGAGAGGATGAGGATGGAAGGGAGGCAGGCATATAAAGGCCCTCAGATCGCTGAAAACAAGGGAGGTTTCAGGAGGCCAAATACTTTCGCTCCCCCAAATGTGCAGAAAGAGAAGGGAAGAGACAGAGAAGATCAGAAAATTCAGGCCCCTTTTCAAAACAATTTTGTGACCGAGGAGTGAGAAAGAGAATCAGAGGAGATTGATCCTGAAATCCACTGCGTTGGGGACACTCCTCTTTTCCCTCATCTCACTCAATCTGCATACGAGGAGTCTCTCATGGACAACCAGCTGAATGAGCTAAGCAAGGGAGACAAGGCTAGTGGCGGCCGAGGCAGGTATAACCTAAGGTCTGATAAGAAGACAACAGCACCTGATATTCCCCAGCAGTCCATTACAACAGAGAGACCTGCTAATGAAGAATCAAATGATCACAGAGGTAAGAAAGCTCAAAACCCCTCCCCCATTGTCCATAATCATGTTCCTGAAATAAAAGAAATTCTGAAGCCTACATCTTCTTTTAATTTTGAGCATGAGATTCAAAGGATCAGAATCCCTGTGCCCCTCACTGAGATGATTAAACATGGCGAATTTAAAAAATGCTTCTCTGAGCTGTTACAATATGAAGCCTCATGCCTTTCTTCAGACTCCATAAACCTCCAAGACGAAAAACCAGCAGTTGTCCTAGGTCCTATGGTAGAATATAGATATGACTCATCCCCTCCCTTCTACACCTCCTTGAACATACATGACAAAGTGTTGCACAACTGTTTGATGGATTCAGAGGCCTCTCACAACCTCATGCCCAAAACTGTCATGGAAGAATTGGGACTAGAAGTTACCAGAGCCTATCATGACCTCTATTCTTTTGACTCTAGGAGAGTTCAGTGTCTTGGAGTTATTAAAGACCTGGTTGTAACCTTGTTTCAACTGCCTATGAAAAGTGTAGTCATGGAGATTATAGTAGCCGATGTCCCCCCCAAGTTTGGTATGTTGTTATCGAGATCCTGGATAAAAAGACTGGGGGGAACCTTGCAGATGGACCTCACATATGCTACTATCCCAGTGTTCGGAGGAGAGCATAGAAGACTGTACAGGGAAGCTCAATTGGCCTATATAATCAGTGATGAAGCCAACCCCACCAACCATCCTATCTTTTCCTTAGACACTGACTTAGGCTCCAGTTTACTACAGCTCACCCATGCCCTAGAGCTGCCTCTGAGACTTAGAAAACAGTCCATTGTTTCCCCCAAGGTTCCTCTCTCCATCACCCCAATCTGGAAAATGTTTTTTGATGGAGCCTGTTCCCGAGAAAGCACTGGAGCGGGATTAGTTTTTGTGTCGCCTGCTCAGGAAACTGTATCCCTGTCATACAAATTAGAATTTGAAGCTACCAATAACATGGCAGAGTATGAGGCTCTTGTTCTGGGACTAAGGGCTGCGAGGAAAATGGGAATTCAGGAAGTGGCAGTGTTCGGTGATGCAGAGTTGGTGGTTCAGTAGGTCAAGAACGCTTATCAAGCTAGGCATCCTCGACTCAGGAGTTACAGGAATGAGGTCTGGGACCTTGTGGACAGTTTCTTCTTGGCATTTAATATTTCCTTCATCCCCAGAGAGGAGAACACCCTGGCAGATTCCTTGGTTACATCGGCTAGAAAATTCAAAGTTCCTCTGCCGCCCAAATTCATATATGATGTGGAGGTTAAATACAGACCCTCCATACCTGACAACGTTAAGCATTGGAAGGTATTCGAAGATGATCTTGAGGTTAAGAGGTTCTTAGAGATTGTTGATGAATTTTCAGAAATACACATAGACCAAGAGGTCGTCCGAGAGGAAGAGCCCGATGGAGGTAATCTTCTAAATAAGATTGCAGGGCGTGACATTGTACAGCTGCCCAACAACCATATTCCCAGGGGACTCGTTCCCTTGGAGAGGCTTTTTGATAGTAATGATGTTTCTGTAAAGGGAAAGGTCTCGGAGGAGGACACTGATACTATTCAGTGCAACATTGGAACTGAGAGTGAGCCCAAATATGTCAAATTGTCAAGAAGTCTGACAGGGGAGCAGAGGTCTGAATACGTTGGACTCTTAAAGGGATTTGATGATGTGTTTTCCTGGACCTATGAAGACCTTAAAACCTATGACACCTCTGTCATCGAACATAAAATTCCATTAAAGGAAGAGGCAAAGACTTTCAGGCAGAAGCTGAGGCAGATCAATCCCATGTTGTTGCCTATCATGGAGAGAGAAGTGAAGAAGTTGTTGCAAGCTCAAATCATTGTACCACTGAGATATTCAGAGTGGGTGGCTAATTTGGTGCCAGTAAGGAAAAAGAATGGAGAGATTCGAATCTGTGTAGACTTTAGGAACCTGAACAGAAGCTCGCGAAAAGATAACTACCCCCTACCAAAGATGGAACATATACTGCAGAAGGTGACAGGAGCTTCCAGGATGTCCATGATTGATGGTTTCTTTGGCTACAATCAGGTCTCTGTTCTGCCTGAAGACAGGGAAAAGACAATGTTTACCACTCCATGGGGCACGTTCATGTATGCTAAGATGCCATTCGAACTAATGAATGTGGGGGCGACTTTCCAGTGTGCCATGGACATAGCTTTTGTTTGGGAAAAGGACAAATTTGTGGTCGTTTATCTGGATGACATCACAGTATTTTCAATATCTGATTAAGAACATCGTCGCCACCTCAGGAAAGTTTTCTTGAAGTGTAGAAAGTTTGGCATTTCATTAAACCCCAAGAAATCTCTGTTTTCCATGAAGGAAGGAAAATTACTAGGCCACATAGTATCAACAGAAGGAGTCAGAATTGATCCCCGCAGAGTTGAGGCAATACAAGCCTTATCAATCCCAAGATCTAGGAAAGAGGTCCAATCTTTCCTAGGTAAGATTAATTTTCTAAGAAGATTTGTGCCTAACTTTGTTGAGGAGGTAAAACTGATAACAACCATGTTAAAGAAAGAGAATGAAGTAAGGTGGATCCCTCAATCGCGACACTCCTTTGAACAAATCAAGAAGGCCCTGACTGAAGCTCCTGTGCTTATTAGCCCTGATTATTCAAAGGATTTCCTTATTTTCTCCTTTGCCTCACCCGACATAGTGGCTGCTGTTCTATTACAGACAAATGACAGTGGGCTAGAACAACCTATTGCTTACTTCAGCCGAGCACTAAGGGATGCCAAAGTCAGGTATGATACTATGGAGAAGCAAGCCTATGCCCTGGTGAAAGCTCTCAAAGCTTTTAGAACCTACATTTTGAAATCAAGGATCATCGCCTATGTCCCCTCGGCTGTTGTTAAAGATATTCTTTTTCAGCCTGATATAGATGGGAGAAGGAGTAAATGGATAGCTAAAATACTAGAGTTCGACCTGGAAATAAGGCCCACCAAGTTGATCAAAGGGAAAGGCTTAGCCAAACTACTGGCTGAAGCAAATTGCCAATATTTGGGGATAAGTTTCATCAATGGATGCTCGGGTATTCAGTAGATTCGAGTGTCTGACATAGATCATCAAAGCGAGCCCCCATTGGCTCAATGTCCTTGGTATAAGGATGTCATATACTTTTTGCAGGAGTTGCGGCCTTCAGATGGCCTACAAAAAATAAAAGCAAGAGCTCTAAAGCTCAAAGCAGTCAGGTATTGCCTAATTGATCGAGTTTTATATTGGAAAGATCCTATGGGAGTGCTTTTAAAATTCCTCAGTCCACCAGAGGCTGAGATGATCATGGCTGAATTTCACAGCGGTCCATGTGGAGGGCACCATTTCTGGAGAGCCACAGCCCACAAAATCCTCAGGGCTAGTTACTACTGGCCTACCTTATTTACTGATGTCTTCAAAGGGGTTAGAGCCTGCATCAAATGCCAAAAGTTTACAGGAAAGCAACAACTCAGGTCTCTGCCATTAAAACCGGTGGTGGTTTCAGGGCCTTTCCAGTAGTGGGGCCTAGATTTTATTGGAGAAATTCACCCTCCCTCCAGTGGGCAGCATAGGTGGATTCTGACTGCTACAGATTTCTTTACCATGTGGATTGAAGCTATTCCCACCAGGAATGATTCCCACAAGGTAATCATCGGATTCTTGGAGGACCTCATCACAAGGTTTGGCTGTCCAAATAAGATTGTCACCGATAATGTAGCAGCTTTCGGGTCTGAGCCATTGGCAAGGTTCTGTGAGTAGTTCATAATTAAACTGATTCACTCCACCCCGTATTACCCACAAGGCAATGGTTTAGCAGAGTCCTCCAACAAAAGTTTATTAAGAATCATCAAAAGGTTGTTGGAAGACAATCAAAGGGCCTGGAACTCGAAGCTTAAATTCGCTCTATAGGCTGATCGAGTGTCTACAAAAAGAGCTACAAGCCTCTCCCCTTTCCAGTTAATTTACGGAGCCGAAGTTGTTTTCCCTTCTCAGCTAGCCATCCCTGTAGAGAAATTCCTCCAGGACCATCAGAAGGAGCCTAATAACATGATCAGAAGGATTCATCAGCTAGTAGAGGTCCAACAGACTAGGGAGTAGACAGTGAACAGGATTCAAGACCATCAGCGGAAGATCAAGTAGGTTTTCGACAGGAAGGCCAAGAAGGAGCATTTCCAGGAAGGAGACCTGGTACTAAAATGGGATGCTCCTAAACAAGATAAGGGCAAGCATAGCAAATTTGAATCCCTGTGGATTGGGCCTTTCAGAATCTCCAAGGCTTTTTCAAACAACACATACAGGTTGCGAGATTTAGAAGGTGAAGAGGTTTTTGGCAGCCCAGTGAATGGGCATTTTCTGAAAAAATACTTTGTTTGAGTCTCATAAGACTCTTTTGTTTGTAAATATTTTCCTTTTGATTCTCAGTTCGTTTTCATTCTTATTTTGCGGCCTAACAATGACCCCATAGCCCAACAGAAAGGCGACTGGAACTACAGGAGGAGTTCTTGGAGCATCGCAGGGACGACTCTATCCCCCATGGAGCCCGATGTTAGCAATAATTCTAGTCACGGGTTCGAGAAGATTTCAGCCTCACTAGTCGCACAAAGTGCTCAAACATAGCTCAGAAGAATTCTTGTTTTTCCAAGAAGCGGATCAAGCAAGCGGGCAAAGTTTTGCTATTGACAGCCAAGATCCGTCCACGAAGCAGATCAACGATTACTGGGATCTCGGAGTTGCCCATTTACTCGACATTTAATAGTAAAGGTGTCCCTTCTGTTTGGAGGTTAAATAGAGGTCGTTCGATCCAGGGGCATGTGTCGCGAGGGCTAACCATCTCGGCATTTCGCCCATCGTATTTTCATCGTTCAAAGGGCAGCTTCGTTATTCCGCGAGACGCGAAGTGCCAAGAATATCAGAGCCGTCTTTCAACAAAGACACGTGGCGAGAGATCCCGCGGAGTCGGGGATCGGGGAACTGGAAGCCCCGTGCACATGGTATCAGAAATCCCGATATTTCGATGCCCGATTTCCCGATATCGGGGGTAGATTTCAATAGTGGAAGACAGGTAGCAGGCTATGCGCCAAAGAGATGATCGTCAACAAGTCAACGACCATAAGCCATCGGGTTTCGGGGAATCGCAAGTTTAGTAGACACAAACATCGTGTCAACAAGAGCATCGAAATCTTGATGGAATGTTTGACCACGGTCGTGCAGGGACAGGTCATATGGACTATGGACTAACAGGTAGGGGCTAATTCCCGGGAGAAAGAGCTCATCGCATATCGGGATATCGGGGTTGTCGGATGTAAGGAATTCATGCATTCCAAACTCACGAACCCCGATCCCCGAAAATCCGAAGCCTCATCACATGCCTCCTCGCTGCCACATCCTTTTCCCTCGTCGTGCCAACTCATGATTTCTTTCTGGTCCATGTGTCTCAAACACCCTGTCCTTATGCCCCAAAATTCATGAATTCTGCCACATGTGTTTTCCCTATCGCTTTCCCTCTGCTATCCTTTCGCGTGACCTCTCCTCACCCCGTATCTGCATCCAGCGTGTCTAGTTTTCCCCGCCCGGTCACCGTCCGTTCATCTCCTCATAATTAGGACCCCCAGGCATCCTGAGAGCCTCCATGTCCTAAAGGAGCAGAATCGGCCAGGGCCTTCCCCGATTCCAGGCACGCCATGTACTGTGTTTCCTTCTAGGTAACCACAGGGGCCAATAATATTTAATGGATTTTGTTGGGAAGCTTCTTGGTTATTGTTATTGGATTAATCGGTAAATGCAGACAAAAATTGATCTCCCTAGATCCACTTAGATCTAGGACAAAACAAGACAAGACATGACGCTTTCCCTAAACTCTAATCATTGAATTTACTATCAAAAAGAGATGAGCGACATATTTTTTAAATATCATTTCCTTGTATCTTTGTTTTCCTCGCTCTACTCCGGTGCTCCTGTGATATTGGATCTACAAGGGAACACAAACCAACCAAAGTGAAAGAAACAATAGTATACTCAATGAAAAATTATGTATGTGATCAAGGAATCATACAATAGAACGATAATGGTTTTATGGGAAAGAAACATGTCATTGCATTATATTAAGTAAAAGTGGAAGATAAAACCAAAAATCCTTGATGTTGCAAGGTCCCCTTTCAGTGGCCTTTTTCTCCAACACACACATTTGCTCCAAACTTGCATGAAGAAGATCCATAATGACTTGATGAACCAAAATGAATCCCTCAAGCATGAACTGAAGTAGAATTCCTCATACAATTCTTAGTTTTTTCAACCTTCATTAACCTTAGCCTTTTCCATGAGAAATACCTCTTTATATAGGGGAAAGAGAGATGGTTAAAGAGATTAGGATGATCCTACCAAATCAGAGAAGCGAGTAAGATCCCATTTATTCAGAAGCCACCATATCTTCTAGAAGATCCTCTTCTATAACTTTCATGAAGCTCAAGATTTTCTTAGTATTTTAGCATCACCGCACCCTAGCTATAGGACAATCCGCGGAGACATCGCAAACCAGTTTTAGGGTAGAGGGCGATGACCAGGCATCGCCGCACCCTGCGTATAGTGCAGCCTGCGACAATATTCCTTAATAGGGTTTTTGAGAATAGAAAGCCAGTCACTTTTCTCATGAAGGAAGGATCTTTTGGGAACATGAACACATGTTGTAAAAGGATCATTGGTGTGACCAAAATAATGTGTAACAAAATCCCCCTAGAATATGAGGCTCAAACTTGTGATAGCCAAAATACTTTGTAGAATGTGTGCATGTCAAAAACAAGGAGCGCACCAATTTGGAACCTGCATTGGTGCCACAAAGAGATATTAACATATTTATTTTCCTCCATGGAGATTTTTTATTGGCTAAACATCTCTTAAGAAGTTTTTGAGATGTACACGCCGCATGAGAAGGCATCCACAAAGTGCGGAATCGTCGTCGTCCAACCATAGGACCACTTGCGGCGACCCTAGATCGTCGTAGGGAATGATATAAATCACATGAGGTGAGCTACACGTGGAAGTAACTTCACAAATTCAGCCCAAAAATCTACTTTTAACCAATAAAAACAAATATTAATCCATGGAAAGTGAAGAAGCAAGAAGATTACCTATTCAGCAGAGACCGTTCGTCAAATGATCAATTGGGCCTCCTATAATCTGCAGTGGAAGTTTGAGGTAAAATGGGGGTTTTGGAGCAAGCTTTGGGTGGAATAACAATGGAATGGTAAAAATAAGTTTTTGCCCATATTTATTAACTTTTCACTTTTCCATTTATATTTTATATTATTTTATGCGTTTCACCTAAACCCTAAAGTTCTACCGACGTTGTAAGTGTTTGATTTTTCACAGATGAGAAATCTAAGAGTGCAAATGAAGAACATGTAATTTACTATTTAAGTCGAAGTCGCATGACCACCGAAGCCAAATACCTACATGTAGAGAAATTGGCCTTGGTGGTTGTTCAAGTTGTCCAACTTTTTCGTCATTATATCTTATTACGTAGGACCATTGTTATTTCCTATTGCAACCCCATGCAACATATCCTCACTCGATAATTTCTGGGGGAAATTAATCCAAATGGATAGTGATTCTCCATGAGTTTGACTTAGAATTCGAACGCGCTAAGTCTAAGAAATATTTAGTTTTTGCCGAATTGATATGTGTCCTTCCCTCAACTGGGACGGTAAATGTGGGAGAGGATTCCTTAATTGACGAATACCTTTTTTTGATCAGTTCTGATGACATTTGGTATGGAGATATTATCATATATCTCCAAACTCAAAGGTTTCAGTCCGACCTTTCTAGTATGGACCGTTGTCGTATACGGTATCAAGCCCGTCACATATCATTCTTGGTGACACTCTTTATCGCCATGGTGTTGACTCTATTTTTCGACGATGTCTCACCTATGATGAGGCTGAGAAATATTTGATTGACAGTCACTCTAGATCATGTGGTGGTCATATGTCTAGGCATGCCACTGCCCAAAAGATCTTGCCAACAAGGTATTTTTGGCCCTCACTTTTCAAGGATTGCATTACAACTGTCCAAAAATGCCATGCTTGCAAAACTTATAACAACAAAATAAGATCTTCTCCTGCTTCTTTAAACCCTGTAGTTTTCGTTGGTCCCTTCGCAAAATGGGGCATTGACTTCATGACATGTAACCCTCACTCAGTCGGGGGGCATGGCTACATCATTGTTCTTGTGGATTATTTCACTAAATGGGCCGAGTCAATGCCTACATTCGATAACACTGAGAAAACTGCAACATTTTTCATATTCAATCACATTATTACTCGATTTTGTGTCCCCCAAGCTATCTCTACTGATCATGGTAGTCATTTTCGAAATTTCATGATGTCCGATCTTACTAAAAAGTTGGTTCTTCAGCATGAAAACTCAACCCCCTATTATCCATAGGCCAATGGCTAGGTTGAAGCGATAAACAAAGTCCTTATTACTATGCTTCGATGGATGATAGGAATTCATAATACAAGTTGGCACATGATGTTTTTTTCAACATTATGGGCCTATCGTACATCCGTCAAGTATGCCACCAAGTTCACACCTTTCTAGTTATTTTATGGTATCAAAGTTGTTTTGTCGATTGAATTTGAGATACCATCTTTGAAACTAGTTGTTGAACTTCTCCCAAATACCTCTGTTGAAGAGGAACATCTATTGTACCTGATGTGATTAGATGAGACCCGTTGTGATGCTTCCCTAGTTATTTAAACTCAGAAAAAATGTGTTAAAGCCTAATATGACAAACATGTCAAGCCACATTTTTTTTATGAAGGTGATCTAGTTCTCCTATACGAAAAAAATCGTGATTTACTAGGGGCCGGAAAATTCGAGGCTATGTGGGGAGGCCTTTATATTGTCAAACACGTGTTGGAGAAGGGAGCTTATGAGTTAGTGGATTATGATGGAATTCCTTTGAGTGAACCTAGAAATGGGCTTTACTTGAAGAAGTACTATGCTTAAGTCATTTTTTCATGAGTGATTGTATTTTTACTGTATCATACACTTGTGTGCTACTTTCCTGTGATTTTTCATTGTTTGGTTTTGACCCCCAACTGCTTACCTTAAGTTGTGCTTGGTTTCCAGATGTTGGTTTCTTAACTACCCTACATTGGCTTCGTCGATGGCACTACTTGTAGTACTTAGAACTTAGCATCTACTGCTTGGGAAATCTACGCACCTACGAACAAATTAATCAGTATACACGGTATTTTCCTTGGTTGTGCAACTAACAATATCTTGGAATTCAATGTGGTCATCGAATTGTTGATCGACGTTGTTTCACTTGGAATCCTTCATCTTGTCGTACGACTCAATTCATAGTTAGTAGTACTACAATTGAATAATGTCTATGCTATCCAAAGTTCTACTTTGTTAAGGGTATATTTATGAATTCACCTCTTGGAGTCTCAATTTGATTACATTGAATATCAACACATTCCTAGATGTCTAAATACATTAACAGAAGAATTATTTAATTATCTGTTAGACAGACATTTGAGATACTTATAAATCCAATCATATTTTGTATATAAAAAAAGTAAGCTGATAGAATCCTCATATATATATAACGATAAAATTTTTACAAAAAGTATTTTTGTCCGAAGACCAAAATATAAAAAATGTGAATCACATGGATTCATATAAAAATATAGCATCAAGGATGTTTCTCTCTATAACATGCAACTTCCCATGCTACTCTACAGAGAATTTGACCAATGGAAGTAGAGACTCCGACTGTATGGCATCGACAATGCCTCGGGACATTGTCAATAGAAGCATATGAGATGTCCATCGTCAACCCCTCCAAGTTTTGTTCAATAACCTCATAGTCATTAGTGGCTAATACTGCTACCTCGACTCTCTTCCCTCACCTATGGATGATGGATGAACCTAGAGGTCAGTGAGGTCCCACGTCTGTATCACCAAAGAGATTTTTGATTAGTCACCGGATAAAGAACATAAAAACATTTCATATTAAAAATTACAAAAATATTATAAGAACAAAATGTTCTTCTTACCTATGTTCCCCGACTGAGAACCTTCAGGAAGAACCAAGTCTAGATCACCTCTAAAGTCCAAGACGACATATGCATAGTCATATACCATAAGCATTTGGGGCCTCAACCAATCGAAGAAGATGCCATTATATTTGATGATAGGACCAGTCACATGTCGAGCCATTAGGTCACACCACCTCTTCATTCTTGGATATTATGGGGCCGGTATGCCCCACTCTACCTATAGGCGCAAGTGTGGAACCCTCTCCAGGAAGAAGGACACCAGAATCGACCTGTATCTGAACTATTTTAGGTCACCTTTCCTACACTTGGTCAACTTTGTTTTCATGCTCCTGAGAACCCTGTCACACTAGTTTACGACTTTGGGCTCCATGCACTCCACTACATATTGAAAGTAGCTCTGAAGATCCATATGGGGAGATGTACTCCCTACCATGCATGAGATGGTGAAAATGATGGTCTATAGGGGTAAGTCCCAGACATCCCTAATAGTGACCTTTCTTCTATGTCTCTTGTTAGAAAAACAGGACCGCGGAGAAATAAAATAAAACAAATGCAGAAACAAAACACAGAAGACACACAATACAAGAGAGACACAGATTTACATGGTTCACCCAGTGTGGGCTACGTCCACCAGAGAAATTTCCATGTCCTTCCTTTATTATTATCCAACAAATGAAGGGATACAACCTACAACAAAACCCGTTGTAACTTCCTCTTCTTTCTCTAACAATCTCCTCTCTCAGAATACAATATTCACCATCAACCATAGCCGCAATACATTTCCCTCATAAAAGAGGGTTTCCTTCTAGGGAAAAAAACCCTAACATATTCTCTACCATTAGATCTACGACCTTATAATGAATGGTCCAGATTTACAATGAAATTACAATATACTTTTATAAGGCAATTTTTGCTTCGGGGGCTTCGCCCCCGAACCCCCGCTGGGGGCCCACTTGCCCCCAGACCCCGCAGACGGGGTACCCCCCCTCTGCACTCCCCCGCGTGGAAGAGTGTACATACTTCTAGGGTGTAAATACTTCATGGGGTATAAACACGGCTGAAAGCAAGGACCTCTGAATCAGGAAGATAATTAGGCTCCACAACCAACATCTCTTAGCCTATGGTACAAAATATTTCCAAATGTACTTATTCATCGACAGACCGCCACCCTTGTTGCCTATCAATGTCACATAGGATTGACGATGAGACATCCCCTTCAAAAAATAGATATACTTGATATCTAGAGTGAGTATGCGGGCTCCCACATGGAATACATGTTGGTTCACATCCCACATGTGGACCAAATATTCGAGCAACCTCAACTGGGCCCTCACGCCCTGGATCTTGAAGAATTTTAGCAGCCCACATTGTCGGAGGGAATTAATCATTCCCGGGTCATTCACAGAGAAGTAATCCTCTTCCCCATGCCCTCTCTCCCTCCATTCCAATATCATGACCTTCAAAAACATGCATTGGAACCACAAGGAGAGATTAACATCTTTATTTTCCTCCCTATAGATTTTCTATTAGCTAAACATCTCTTAAGAAGTTTTTGAGTTGTGCACACCATAGGTGAAGGCATCCACATAGTGCAGAATCACCGCAGGCCAGACATAGGGTTGTTTGTGACAACCTTGGATCACCGTAGGGAACAATATAAGGCGCTTGCGGAAACCTCCGCATGCAAGTGCCCTCACAAATTCATCCCAAAAATATACTTTTAACCAATAAAAACAAAAATTAATCCATGGAAAGTGAAGAAGACAAGAATATTACCTATTCAGTGGAGACCATTTGTTAAATGATCAACTATGCCTCCTTCAATCTGCAGTGGAAGTTTGAGGTAAAATGGAGGTTTTGGAACAAGGTTTGGGTGGAATAACAATGGAATGGTAAAAATATTTTTTTACCCATATTTATTAACTTTTTCACTTTTCTATTTACGTTTTATATTATTTTAAGTGTTTCACCTAAACCCTAAAGTCCTAATGACATTGCAAGTGTTTAATTTTTCGCAGATGAGAAATCTAGGAGTGCAAATGATGGAACATAGATACGTTTCTTAGTTTGTTTTTACATTTTTCGCATGTACAAACACTTTTTGAGTTTTTCAGGAAAAACCTTGAGATCAATCTTTGTTCGTTCTCATGCTCGTAAATCAATAAGAGTGAAACCAAGTAGTCTTTTATCACTTTTTCAGAATCATAAAGGTTACATGAAAAAGGAACCACCTGGAGTTTCCTTTAAGCTATTTTCAGACTCTCTAAACATGAAAAGATTGTTGAGCGATATTGTTCTTTTCACACTCATAAAAGTATTTGAAGAAAACATCTGGTGAGCGGTAAATTATCACTTTTTCGGTCTCGTTGGATTAATTTATGAAAAAGGACCTTGTGGAGTTTCCTTTAAGTGTTTTTCAGACTCTCTAAACATGAAATACCCCTAATTTTTCTCTCTTTCGACTCATTAAACAAACATCGAAAGACCCATACGAGACCAAACCTCGCCTTCTTAGGGTTTATTAAAAATAATCAGAGGGACTCATCTGAAGGATGAAATTGCATCAACAAGCATATGTTATCCTCCTCAATATTGCGTAAAAATAAAGAGGTACTCACCAGAAATGGTGGGGGGAAATTTGGGAAAGAAATGTCTCTGTATTTTTGTTAGTGGCAATAATAGTCTCTCTTGAACATGAAACCCCCTTCATCAATGTGTCCGGGTTGGGAAATCCATTTGTCTCTCCTTTGGCCTTACACTAGTTCATATATTGGGTCGTCCTTGAGTCAATGTTGCCAAGACCATTGTCACGTCATTCATATGTTCAAGAGAACTCCAAACCTAAACAAGCCCTCTATCGAGTCAGCCATCTGCAGTTATAAATTCTTACCATGTCAGCCTTCCCTATGTCAATTTTGAATCATTTTCATACTTTGATCTACCTCAAATATGTTACTTGTTTAATGTCATTGATGGGGTATACATCAAGGCCCTGTTGTGATGATTATTTTATTGTCAACTTCAACTCATTATCCAGGAAAAAGACTTAGAAATCATTTAGTACCTTATAGCCTGCATGCCTCAATGGTAGGTTTCTTTACTTTCGATAATGGGTTCACATAATTGACCCCTGATTGAGATATTCCATCAAGTGTTCGACTTCATCTCATTTATTCCCATTCGTTGGATTATACTAGGGTACCTTGGGTATCATTGACATTAGTGGTGATTTCCCTCGCACTTGTTAACAATTTTCATCAAGGGCTGGTAATCAAGTGGTTTTGACCATGTTAGACTTCAACACCTGTAATCATATGGATAGATTCGTACTTATAGACGACGTAATTGAAGGCCCTAGATATTATCATTTTGTTCCAAGTTGTGATGGAGTATTTATGATTTGTATTGACACATAGATCCACTTTGTATGTCTTGTGGCTATGTCCGAATTTGAGTTTTATCAAGCATAGATCCACAGTGTATTCCTGGTGTCTGTGAAAAATCTTGATGACATGGATCCACAATGTATGATTGGTGGTTGTGACTGACATTTATGATTTAAATCACTGGTATTCTGAGCATGGGAATTCCTACCTCAGAAATGGTATGATATTATGCAGATGCTTGGTTGTTTTCAAATTCCTGATTGGTGCGCTCCTTGTTTCCTACACACACACATTTTACAAAGTATTTTGTTGTCACGAGTTCTAGCCTCATACTTTGGGGGGGGGAGCATTCTGTTACAAATTATTTTGGTCACCCCATTGATCCTTTTATAGCATGTGTTAATGTTCCCAAAAGAGCCTTCCTTCATGAGAAAAGTGACCGGCTTTCTCTTCTCAAAAACCCTATTAAAGAAGATCCCAACAGGATGCACTATACTTAGGGTTCGGCGATTCCAGATCGCCACCCTTTGCCCTGAAACTGGTTTGCGATGTCTCTACAGGTTGTCCTATAGCTAGGGTCCAACAATGCTAAAAGTCTAAGAAAATTTCAAGCTTCATGAAATTTATAGAAGGGGATCTTCTAGAAGATGAGGTGTCTTCCGAATAGATGGGATCTTACTCACTTCTCTGATTTGGTGGGATCATCCTAATCTCTTTAACCATCTCTCTTTCCCCTATATAAAGAGGGATTTCTTATGGAAAAGGATAAGTTTAATGAAGGTTGAATAGGCTAATAATTGTATGAGGAATTCTACTTCAGTTCATGCTTGAGGGATTCATTTTGGTTCATCAAGTCATTGTGAATATTCTTCATGCAAGTTTGGAGAAAGTGTGTGTGTTGGAGCAAAGGGCCATTGAAATGGGACCTTGCAACATCAAGGCTTTTTGGTTGTATCTTCCACTTCTACTTAATATAATGCAGCGGCATGTTTCTTTCCCATAAAACCATTCTTGTTTTATTGTATGATTCCTTGATTACATGCATAAGGTTTTATTGAGTTTACTATTGTTGCTTTCACTTTGGTTGGTTTGTGTTCCCTTGCAAATCCAATATCATAGGAGCACCGGAGTAGAGCAAGGACAACAAACATACAAGGAAGCAATATTTAAACGGTATGCCACTCATCTCTTGTTTGATAGTAAATTCAATGAGTTGATCTTAGGGAAAGCATCCTGTCTTGTCTTGTTTTGTTCTAGATATAGGTGGATCTAGGGAGATCAATTTATGTCTGTAGTTACCAATTAATCCAATAACAAAATTAAGGTCACCAATTTTGTTATTGGATTAATCAGTAAATGCAGACATAAAATGATCTCCCTAGATCCACCTAGATCTAGGACAAGAAAAGAAAAGAGATGACTCTTTCCCTAAACACTAATCATTGACTTTACTATCAAACAAGAGATGAGAGACATACCATTTAAATATCGCTTCCTTGTATCTTTGGTGTCCTCGCTCTACTCCAGTGCTCCTGTGATATTGGATCTACAAGGGAACACGAACCAACCAAAGTGAAAGAAATAATAGTATACTCAATGAAAACTTATGCATGTGATCAAGGAACCATAAAATAAAACAAGAATGGTTTTATGGGAAAGAAACATGCCGCTGCATTATATTAAGTAAAAGTGGAAGATGCAACCAAAAATCCTTGATGTTGCAAGGTCCCCTTTTAGTGGCCCTTTGCTCCAAACTTAAATGAAGAAGATCCACAATGAGTTGATGAACCAAAATGAATCCCTCAAGCATGAATTGAAGTATAATTCCTCATACAATTCTTAGCCTATTGAACCTTCACTAACCTTAGCCTTTTCCATGAGAAATCCCTCTTTATACAAGGGAAAGAGAGATGGTTAAAGATATTAGGATGATCCCACCAAATCAAAGAAGCAAGTAAGATCCCATCTATTTGGAAGCCACCTCATCTTATAGAACATCCTCTTCTAGAACTTTTGTGAAGCTCGACCTTTTCTTAGTCTTTTAGCATCGTCACACCCTAGCTATAGGATAGCCTACAGAGACGTCACAAACTAGTTTTAGGGTAGAGGGAGGCAATCAGACATCTCCACACCTTGTGTATAGTGCAGTCTGTGATGATATTCTTTAATAGGGTTTTTGAGAAGAGAAAGCCAGTCACTTTTCTCATGAAGGAAGGCTCTTTTGGGAACATGAAAACATGTTGTAAAAGGATCACTAGGGTGACCAAAATAATGTGTAACAGTTATGAACTGGGGTCAATCTATAATGGTAGATAGATAAAAAGGAATTGGAAAAACCAACACATTGCATGTCGGGAGATATGTATTTTGACCTAGTTCATCAATGTAGAGTGATGACTCCATTTGTACCTTCAAAGAGAATTTATACTTGCATTCAACTATAGCCCCTTTTCTATGAAGACATGTTTTCTCAATGCATTTTGTATGTCTTTGAACTCGATTTAAGAGTTGTTCATCATACTCAAGTGGGTTGGATGAAAATATCTCCTCTATATATAGAAAACAATGGTTATCTTCAATGGATTGATGCATATCCACGTGTGTCTCATGGTTTTCTCTAGGATTATAGGTTTTAACATAGTTATCAAAGAAATTCTTTGTATCATAGATTTGATTTGGATCTTCCTGTTAGCACTTTCACAACATCATGCACTTTTTGCAGTAGTACTTTCGCAACACTACTTTTGCAGCACCATGGCACTTTTGTAGGGAACGTTCTGAAGACTTTGTTTTTGCAACACCGAGAAGCTAACATCAAACAATTTCTGTTAATTCAGTGATTTTGTAGCGACATGGAACTTTTGTAGAACCTTCAAGTTTCATAGCACCGATGTGCTAGTTGTTGGCACCATTTTTGTCAATGGAAAATATTTGGCATTCAAGACAAAATTTATAAGGTGGGAAAATAAAAAGTGGCCAGTATTCTTGGTCAATTTGGATCTCGGTCTTGTATGCAGGTTTTAATTTTTTTAGCAAAAATATTGGGCCCAAAGGCTCATTCTCCAAGTATTCAAGCCAAATCCATGAGTTATCGAGTTGAGCACCAAACAAGACAACACAACCTAATCCCAATGCACAATACCAAGCACCAAGTTGAGGAGAATCCCAAGATGGAATTGGGCTACACCACGCATAGAAAAAAATTTCAACCATGGGTGCATATCAAAAAGAACCTTTTCAATTCTCCTTGCCAATGTGGGATTAAGGCCATGGAACAAATAAAAATAAAATTCAACGTTGTCCAAATCCTATGAGCTCAAGTTCATGATCACTCAAAAGAAAAAGGAGATTTCACATGGATCATCAATCAAAGGGTAAGCTCCCAGGTGTCGAGGAGAGTCAATGTGCAGGTGAAATGTTCACCAACTAGTGAGGGAAATGTCAGCATGGCATGTGTGTGTTAAGTGGAAAATGCCTAGATGTAATGCCCATGTTCAGGTTTGAGCCAAGAAACAATGAATCGAAGTCGCATTGTTGAGCAGAGGACCCACACCTATCAACTACCAAGGAGCATTCAAATGTCGAAGGTTTCTATGTGATTACATATGCCAAGCATCGATGAGAAATTGATGTGCAGGAAATACACCACCAAACTAAACACCTGAGATTCAAGTGTCATCCTAGGATTTCAAGTAGAATTCCATCAACTTCCATGCATAGGTGCCAAAAAAAATACCTATCAAATAATCGAACAATAAGGGGCATCATCTGGTCCTTTGAATTTGCATACACAGGCACAAAAAGTAGTTTCTGGTGGAATTACTTTTGACTTACGAGGGATCTTGATTTGCAGTCAATGATTTTCTCACTAACATTTGGCCTAGATTATTTTCTTGTGTCATGAAATCCCAAGCTCAAGTGTCTGAGCACACAAGTGCTGAGAAGATATCCTATCTACCAGTATTAAGCCAAATAGTGTTTATGCTAACAAAGTTTCAAGTATGAATTATAGGTTCCCGATGAATATTTTGCTAAGTGGAAGTTTTCATTTGTATCCTTGGGTCGTCGTGAGTATTTTCAAGATACATACATTGTGTTAAGAAGAGAGATGTTTATAAAGGTTGGAAGAAATCCTAAGGTTTTAGGAGGAAGTTGAGCATTTGAGATGAGGATAAGGTGATAGAGTATCAAGTGCCTGAAACATATAATTCAATTAGGTGATTACTTTCCATATTTCCAGGCATAAAAGTTAGCCTTTCCAACAGGAAATTTCAGCAGGTTTCCTATGCTTTTCAAAATGATGTGCTTTCTCAAGAAACTAAAGTTGAAATAGATGAGAAGACCCCTAGCATGTTTATTTTTGACATTCTTCTTGTTTTTGATCAACATGAGGGTGTTTTTAATCCGGTGGAAGTTCCTTTTGAAGTCAATAAAATCAACCTACAACAATCTTCAGTTTTCCGAGAAAATGGAATTGGCAGCAGTAATAGAACATGAAATATTCAGAAACATTTTAATTTTCAGTCCAAGAAGGGTGATGAAGCTTTTATTAATGTATTTCCTTATTTTTTGATGACCCTATGGAAATATTCATGGAGATGCATTAGATTCATCGTTTTTGTATTTTTGACTTCATCAAAGCTCATTTTCATATCTGTGTTGGGGATCATAAATGTCATATTTCCATCCACCTTTCCCTTCATCATTCTTCACATTTAATCAACCCATTAACCTTTCATGATATCATTTTCATAAATATATTTGGGTTTCATCTCACTATTTTCCACTTTATTCATTTTAGTGTTAAAAGGGAATTTGTGATTAACTATTAGAACATCGACATGTTTTCATATATATCTCAAAAATGTGTGAGCTATGTAATGTGCAAGAATATTTGAAGGATTAGTTCAAAAAGACTTCTCGAATACTTCCTCCACCATTTAAAAATTTGAGGAGATAATTCAAGTCTATTCCAAGGAGAAGATCATGGAGAATGGATAACATATCTTATCCAACATATATGAGAGATATGTGTGAGGATTTCAAGGGATTATATTTTGTAATAATGGAAAATTATTTGAGAGAAAAGTGGATCTGTAATTATGACATGGTTATATTATCTTCAAGAATCTCATGTATAAAAGAGAGTGCTCTCTCTTCATGAAGGGGGTAGTCACTAGGTAGTGATTGACTAGTCATTTAGTAGTAGTCATTAGGATTTGAAACAAAAAGGGATTCTTAGTTTGATTCATGCTTTCATTATTGTTTCATGATTTTCCATCTGATTCATGTAATGTAATTTGAGATTGCTTTACTGTTAGTGTGAGCTCACATGTGTCATCTTGTCTCTCTTCACATGTTTTTTATCCTTTGATGAAATTTTCCATTCCTAGATTAATTTCATTTACGCAATTTCATTTCAGTCGTGTTCTAGCAATTCAATTCCAAGTCATGTGTTTCAACTTCCTGCATTAGATTAATGACTCAATTTCAGTTGTAGCTTAAACATTAGATTAGGTTAAATTAGCTTCAGTCTTGCATATACTTTGTGTGTGCTTCGTAAGTCTATGAACCCCAGATTGACAAATTAGATGGCTAGGAAAGTATTACAATGCAATTAATACAACATTAGTTCAGTCCAATGTAACGACTATTGTTCCCTTGTTATGATTGTTGTTCCCTTTACAGGTAGTGTCATTCATTTGAACGGGGAAACTGCCATTCCTTTTGTTGTGATTGTTGTTTCCTTTGCAATTGTTGCATATTTGAGGGCGAGGTATTGAAAATGTAAGGTAAGAACCTATCTAGGCAACAAGTAAAATTCTTGTGCCAACGCCTACCTTTGGCTGATGCATAGAAGTTGTTTTTAGGACATCTTTAGAGCCCAACATTTTGGCATTGTTTCCAAGGAAGAACGATGGATTGAGGTATCAGTTTCTTTTTTTCATTTCAATTCATGCAAGTGTGATCTAGATGTGTTGGTAAGGGGTCATAGAAGCTACATGAGTGGAGACTCCTCATGTTCTCCCTGCCAACTATGTAAGTGTGAATTTCAATTTCTGCAAAGACTGTTTCAATTCCTGCACATTTCAATTTATGCAAGAGTGTTTAATTTCTAGAAGTGTGATCTACATGTGTTGGTAAGAGGGTCATAGAAGCTACTTGAGTGGAGACTCCTCATGTCCCTACCAACTACCAAGAGTGTTTGATTTCCACAACTGTGAAGAGTAATTGTTTTATGTTTTAGCAAGAGTGTTTTTATTTAAGTTTTTCATTTTGATTTGGGTGTTGTAAGAATCCTTTTTCAACATGGTTTAAAAATGAATGTCAGCTTGGAACTACTCAATCAGATCCCGGCAGATGTCGGTATTTGCTCTTCCATGGAAGAGGAGATATTGACAAGGATCAAAGATTCAAATACTCCTCCAGAAACAATTGAAGATCCAACTTCTAAAGACTCTTATGCATCCGATGATGAACAATTGATCGAACAGAAGACTGAGGAAAATGAAGAGGAGTTATAGCATGATCTGAGCAAGGAACATCGTGCCTATGAAAGCCTTATCGAGCAATGGTTCCAAGTAAGTACTCGATTAGATAATTTTTTTTTTTTTTTTTTATTTAGTTAAATCACAGTCACAAGAATTCAATTTGTTCATTTTTGTATATTTCTATTTTTCATGTGTAAAAATGAAAATGAACATAGTTTTACTACTATTACGTGAATGGCTCCACTAGAAGTTTAATTACACGTAACTAATTTTTAATTCTAATTAGCATAGAGTAGGTAAGGTTTGATTTTCAAGTTTTTCATTTTTTACAATAAGTATGCTCTCTTCATGTGCCTTGTTGCGATCTGGAAGATCAGAAAGTAGAGTTCAAATGAATGGCTATGAGATGTTTTGAGGAATGTTTTGGTATTGTTGAAGATTTGAACAAAATGTTTAAATCAATTTTTGTATTCAATTTTAAAAATTAATTTGTCTCCATTTGCTAAAGAATGTGATTCAATTTGATTTGTCTCAAATGCTAATAAAATTAATAGTTTTATTTGAAAATATATATATATATATATATATATATATATATATATATATATATAAATAAAAAAATGCAGGCCAACTTACTACACGGTTTTCGAGAAAATCAATATAGTCACCTTCATCCATTTTTCATTTTTATGAAAAACCCTGATGTGGGTATTTCTAATTTTCAGTGTGTAGAATCATTTAGACCATAACATGCCTGTGAAGTTCCATCTCAACCTAATTCTCCATTTGTGATAAAATTGTGATAAACAGTAATAAAAAAAACATTAACATGCCTGTGAAGTTCCATCTCAACCTAATTCTCCATTTGTGATAAAATTGTGATAAACAGTAATAAAAAAAACATTTTCGAATGCAATATCACAGTAATAGAACTTGGTGTACTGATTAGGAGATCTGATTTTATGGGTCAAACCCCATCCACGCCACTCTTTATGCCATGTTTTTAGTGATTTAATGCACCTTCTATGCACAATCTGACAGGATTTTGGACACGAGAAACTTCACCAAGATTTGGCAATGATCTGTTAGTTATGTGTTTTGTTGAAACTTGGCTATTTTTGGATTCGTGCCCGGTTTTAACATCCTTAAGAATAAAAATTATACGCCTATAATGTTGATTGCATGCGAGAAGGACGATTTTAATTTTGGGTTTCCATTTTTCCGTTAGTATCATTTCTATTTTTTGCATTTCATTTTGATATGTAAAACAAAAATAAAATAAAAACTATGAAACCATAAAAAACCATTTCATTTGTTTTATTAAGAAAATAAATAAATAAAACCATACAAATAAAAAATTATTATGAAAATGAAAAATGTATGGATAAAGAAGTTCTTTTTATTTGTTTTAGTTCCTTCGTGTTATATGTGGTTAAACAAGTAGTGGTATCTACTCAGATCGTGATGATAAAATTGTTTACATAAACTCTTTAAGTGCAAGCATCCATAAAGAGAACATTTGGATCCCTGTACAATTGCATACAAGCGATACTGCTAATAAAAAAAATAAAAACAAATCAAACATTCTAAAAATAAAAATTTGCAAATGGATTTTCACATTTCTTGAAAACATCATTGGAATCATGTTTTTTTTCTCTTTTTTTTCTAAAATTATTGTGAAGTCACTTCACCAGGTATTCACAAACACGATTGTCAAAAATGCACTATCACCAAAAGGTAAAAATACATTTTATTTTTTAACATAGTTACGAACTTAACGAGAACTCTAGCCCTTAAAACCCATATTTTCCCGTAAAAAACATGAAAATCAACCCCCAAATCAAAAAGTGGTGCTATTGGTTGCACCATTTTTTTAAACTTGGTCAAAATTCCAACATTTTTCGAACATGGCCTTCGAAACATAGATAGTAGCTCAGAAAAACCTTAAAATCAACACCTAAATCAAAAAGTGATGATACGTAAAAAAAAATAAAATTTTTTGCTAAAAGTGAAAATCATAGCTATTTACTACCTAATTGAAATGGTGATATTGACAACAAAACCCTATGTAAATAAACAACCCAAAATTGGACTCCAAATGGTCCCTTGAAAAAAAATTTACAATTTTTTTTTTTAATTTACATTAAAAAACAAATAAATAGAAAGATCAAAATCTTCACAAATAAATATTTTTTTTAA
>ML777426.1:65449-75939 GCA_009831015.1 Picea engelmannii
CGCCTTGATGCCCCTTTTTCAATAATTTTGTCATGCCATTAGAGCTTATCACCTTACTGGGTTTCCCTATGATACCTCTTAACTCAATTTATTTTCCTTCCAATGAAAATTTCATGAAAAGTTCTTGAAAATTAAAATCCATTATTCCTAATGATTGTAACCATTGGATTCCTAGTACAACATCCACACCACCCATGGGTATAGCAATCATTGGATTATTCATTACATATTCCCCCATAGTAATATTGATATTATTGCATTTTCCTAAGAAATTGATAGTTCCTCCATCTGCAATCATTACTTGAAACTCTGGCACTAGATATACAAAGCAATTGAGAGCTTTGGCTAATTTATAGTGAATGAAATTATTAGTATTGCCAGAATCAAATAGGACTATTACATTTTTCTTTTTTATGTATCCTTCGATCTTGAGGGTTTGAGGAGTGCTAATTCTATCAAATGCATTAGACGATATAGTGGGAGTCAGCTCTTCGGATGAAATTTCTTCTACATTTTCATCTTGATATGGTTCTTGTTCTTGTTCTTCTTCCTCTTCACAATCTATGTAGAATAATTTATTCTCACCACACTTATGTCCCTTACTGTACTTGTTGTCACAAGTAAAGAACAAACCTTTTTCTTTTCTTTCCTCCAATTTTTGAGGTGTCAACCTTGTAGGTTGAGGTGTTTTAGAAGAAGGAGCATTGTTCTCTCTATAGATGCTAGGATTGGTCCTTCTAGTAGCCATAGCCATATTTTTACTTTCAACATTTCTTGCATTCTCCAATGATTTGGGTTCCCAAAGGCGAACCTCATGTTAAATGTTATCCTTTAAATTTCCTATGAATACATCAATCAAGTGCTCATATGGAATATTTGTTACCTTTTTATTCAATCTTTGGAAGTTCTCAATGTGCTCGATAACTGAATCCTTTTGCTTGATATTTATCAATTGGCTAAAGAAGGTATTGCTCCTTGTATCCTCATAGTGTGCTATCATTTCTTCCGTGAAAATTGTCCAAGTGACGAGTGATTTGCGAGAACAAAGCCATCGATACCAAATAAATTGATTGGGTTCTAATAATAAAGAAGAAATTTGTACCTTTTGTGTATGTGGCACATTATGTAGATCAAAGAATTGTTCCATCTGAAGTATCCATGTGATTGGGTCCTTGCCATCAAACTTCCTCATATCGATCTTAGGAATGTGGATGGTCTTCAATCCAAAGTTGGCATTTCTCCATTCTTGATTCACCTTCCTTGTTTCCTCATCACGAATTTCATGGGATGCATTTTCACTTTCAAGTGTCTTCTTTGTTACAAAATTTTTCAATACTTCCATGATCTCCTCTTTTAAACCATCCATCTTTGCCTCCAACTTAGCTTCCATCTCTTGTTGTTCATATTTTTTTACTATCTTCTTTTGTAAATCATCTATGTCCCTGCACATTTCTTCACCTTCATCAACAGTCCAAGTAGAATTGTATGTAGGCTTATTTGGTGTAGGAGTTCCCTTTTTGGGTGGCATGTTGGCCAAGTATCACTCTTGATTTTAAGGTGGTTATGCTAGACAATCTTTCTTCTATTGTATCTCCCAAGTTTCGGCCCTTCTAGGTATGAAACTTTCTTTTATTTAGTTCTTTGATATTTCTTATCAACAATGCCACAGGTCAGATCAAAATTGGATGTGCCAAGTGGAATTTACGGTAACTTCCCCACAACTTGTTGATTTTTTTCCTTTCCAGGAGATCTCACTTGTATAGCATTCCCCACAAACAATAACTAATATAAAATTCTAAAACTTGTACCAAAAGTACTACAGAATGTCCACTATCAAATTAAACTAATCTCACTCAATTTGGATACTCTAGGAATAAGTTATGATTGTTTTACCTGGAACACCTTCTTGAGACTAGTCAATAGGACTAGTCAGATACCCTATCTTCCATAGGGAGTATCTACAAATATAAGATGATATAGAAGATGAAATTTTTACCACATATACCTTTCTAATTTCTATGAATATCATCCAAAGTTTAGGGTCTCAAACATTACAGAAACAATTTTATAGTGAAAATGTTCCAATGACTCGGTTCGGGATGATTCCAGAACCCTATCTTGCACAAGCTGTATCTCCGAAAGTATAAGGCCTCAGGAGCTAAAATTTTAACCCAACGTACCTTGATCCATCTAGTAAATATCCTCGAAGCCGTTCCTTCTGAAACATTGTAGAAACAAATCTATAGAGAAAATTGCAAGGTGTCTTAGATGTAGCAGCGAAACCCCAAGACCTTGAGCTCTGATACCATATGTTAAGAACCAAATATCAATATAGCATAGAAAAACCTAGGAATAAGTAATCAACACCTTGAAAAAGAGATAATTTCAGATAATAAGCCTCTTCGAGGGGGAAACCTCCATTTACCGCACATAAATGTTCAGTACAAGATGATTCTAAATGAAAATGTCTCCTTGTTATATATAGGAGACTAGGAGGTATAATTACAACTAATGGAATAAAGCTGACATAAATAAAATAACATTAATAATGTAATATGCCCCAATTAAGGGGTAATGAGCCAATATTAGGGCTTAAGAAAAACACATTTCATTTTTTCATTTGGTTGATAGCATTAGTATTAATTTTTGCACTTTATGTTTTCGAGATTCTCACACTATTTGTTGCATATTAGTGCTAACATTTTACAAGTTCAAGGACGATCAAATTTCTTGTAGAAGTGAATTTCAAGAATCATAGAAACTTTTCCGGAAAAAAAAGAAGCATGCCTTGCTGACTTCTTGAAGGAGTTGTTACTCATCATAAACATCATGATGTTTGTTGTTACACATAAACCTTTCATAAACCCATTTGTGTCATGAATGTTTACCCCCATTTTCCCTTCAAATGCACATTAGTCATCCATGTATTGAACTCCACTTCCCATCACCTTATCATCCACGACAGACACATGCCCATTCTTTTTTGAGTCGCATACATTTTTTCCTTCTTTTTCCACTTTAATTTTTCTTTCTGAATAAAACCAGTGACCTCCTTTTCCATGATTACATTGCCTTGCCATACATTGTACACATTGTTGCTAGTGAGATATTTCCTATAGTCCTACCAATCATTTTATCAAACTTGCATTGACTGATGTGGGATTCCTTAATGCCCACCTTTCAACAAGTCTTGCCCCATCGACCTCGTCACCTTATCTGGGATATAGACTAGAGTCCATTTTGAGTACCTAGAGGCTTGCATGCCTTAATGGAAAGTTATCTCGCTGAAAATCATGGGAATAAATCAATGTCCTTTGATCATTAGATCTTGCAAGTGGCTCGACATCAGCTCATCCATTCACACTTCGCAATATGTACTTATGTACCTTGGCACTCATTTACATCAGTGGTGAGTTTGTCTCACATTGGTTAATGACATTCATCAATGGCCGATAATACAATGACTTCTCTTCATGCTCGACATAGACACATTCATTCACATGACTAGAATTGTACCATTGAGTTTAGTAGCGAGTGAAGACTATGCACTTTTTCATGATTCCATCAGTTGTTGCAACAGTATTTTAAGTTATATGAGAGTACCATAGTTCCACCTGCATACTTCCTCTTTTCCATGATTCATAAACAAAAATTCAGATTCCTCCACCTCACATTCTTTGATTCAACAGTTACAATAGTTGCAGTTACAGCAGTTGCAACTATAGTAGCAGTCACCTTTCACATGATCCTGGAACAATGACATCTTGCATGCTCCAGCAACCACATCAACGATATTCCTATTTGCATAGCTCATAAACATTTTGGGTAAGTGGAGGTATGCTATTTTCAAAAATTTAATCATGTAATTCCTCAACTGCTAGCAATGAATAATTTGGAAAATTACTTCACTAGGCTCCCTTTCCTTTCACTTCTATGACCCATGCCAAGTTGCATGCAGACATGCAACCACATTAGTTTGGGGGTAGGGGACTTTATTCACTATCATCACTCCATTTTCCCACTACCATCATTCCATTTTTTGTCTCATTTACCATTTACCAACATTTCTTTTCCAATGATACTCTATTGCACTTTGCTTCGCGAGAATTGACATACATATTAGCATGATTCACAAATATGAAAAATGGATTTCTTATACTCAGTGGTGTTTCCTTATGCACATTGATAGTTTATCTTTTCCAGTAAGTATATGGGTAAATTATTATCATAAGAGCAAGAGAACAAATAATGAATTGAATGTTGTTAACACAAGAACCAACATTCCTTATATTCATGGTTGTCACACAAGAACCAACCATAAGAAAATGACACTTGTTACTCATGTAGATCCCATCCTTGAAATATTCATTGTCATCACTCAAAGCCGAAATTCATATGCCAAAATTTCTTGAGAAGATCCATGCATAGTTTCATGCGTACATGCAACAATTTCAGTTGGGGGGTATGTTGGGGCTCAGAAATGTCATATTTTCATCCACCTTTTCCTTCATCATTCTTCACATTTTATCGCCCCATTAACCTTTCATGATATAATTTTTCATAAATATATTTGGGTTTCACCTTATTATTTTCCACTTTATTCATTTTAGTATTAAAAGAGAATTTATGATTAAATATTAGAAAATCAACATGTTTTCATACATATCTCAAAAATGTGTGAGCTTTGTAATGTTTAGGAATATGTGAAGGATTTATTCAAAAAGACTTCTCAAATACTTCCTTCACTATTTCAATATTTGAGGAGATAATTCAAGCCTATTCCAAGGAAAAGATCATGGAGAATGGATAACATATATTATCCAAGATATATGAAAGATATGTGTGAGGATTTCAAGGGATTATATTTTGTAATAATGGGAAATTAGTTGAGAGAAGAGTGGATCTATAATTATGAGATGGTTATCTTATCTTCAAGGCTATTATACATTAGTAGTAGTCATTAGGATTTGAAAGAAAAAGAGATTCTTAGTTTCATTCATGCTTTCATTATTGTGTCATGAAGTTTCATTTGATTCATGTAATTTAATTTGAGATTTCTTTAGTATTAGTGTGAGATCGCATGTGTTGTCTTGTCTCTCTTCACATTTTCTTTATCTTTTGACGCAATTTTCCATTCCTAAATTAATTTCATTTATGCAATTTCAATTCATTCGTCTGTTGTAGCAATTCAATTCCAAGTCGTGTGTTTCAACTTCCTGCATTAGATTAATGATTCAATTTCAGTTGTAGCTTAAACATTATATTAGGTTAAATTAGCTTCAGTCCTGCATATATTTTTCATGTGCTTTGTAAGTCTACGAACCTAGGATTGACAAATTATATGGTTGGGAAAGTACTACAATGCAATTAATACAACATTAGTTCGGTCCAACGTAACGACTATCGTTCCCTTGTTACAATTGTTGTTCCCTTTGTAGGCAGTGTCGTTCATTTGAATGGGACAACTGTCATTCCTTTTTTTATGACTATTATTCCCTTTACAAATGTTGCATCTCTAGAGGATGAGGTATTGAAAAGGAAAGGTAAGAACCTACGTAGGCAACAAGTAAAATTCTTGTGCCAATGCCTACCTTTGGTTGATGCATAGAATTTTTTTTTAGGACATCTTTGGAGCCCAAAAATCTGTAAGAAGGGACTGTTATTTCATACATGTTTTTGTTCTTCAGTGTATTTAGTTATATATATGCTCAAAGGTGAAAGAAACTTCAGTTTTTAAACCAGATCCTTGTATGGCTTCATAGGAAGAATGACTTCACTTGAGAAAAGAACAGTTTTAGACTAGGAATAGGATGAATAAACTCGACACTTGAGAATTTGGTTTGCAATCATTTTCAATTTGCAGTGAGTGTTTTTCAATTTTCAATAAATGAGCACAGGTGATCTCAAGGCATGAACAACTATCAAGGCATAAAAATGGATATAGATCGCAGAGATCCAATGGATGAAGGCACTGGAACAACAATTTCTTGGAAGTTTGTAGAGAGCATGACAACCCCCATGGAGCCTATTTTAGCACTTTCACAATGTCATGCACTTTTTGCAGTAGCACTTTCGCAGTTCCATGGCACTTTCACAGCGAATGTTCTAAAGACTTTGTTTTTGCAGCACCAGGAAGCTAACATCAAATACTTTGTGCTAATTCAATGATTTTTTAGCGACATGTGACTTTTTAGCACCTTCAAGTTTCGTACCGCTAGCATGCTAGTTGTTGGCACCATTGTTGTCAAAGACAAAAAATTGGCATTTGGGACAAAATTTATAAGGTGGGAAAATAAAAAGTGGGTTTTCTTGGTCAATTTTTCTCTCGGTCTTCTGTGCGGGATTTTAATTGTTTTAGAAAAAATATTGGGCTCGAAGGTCCAATATCCAAGTATTCAAGCCAAATCCATGAGCTATCATGATAAGCACCAAACAAAACAACACAACCAAATCCCAACACCTGAGACCAAGCACCAAGGCAAGGAGAATCCAACTATGGAATTGGGTTGCACCATATGTTGAGAAACATTTCAACCATGGGCGCATATCAACAAGATTATTTTCAATTCTTCTCGCCAATGTGGGATTAAGGCCATGGAAAAAATAAAAATAACATTCAACACTGCCCAAATCCTATGAGATCAAATGCCTGATCACTCAAATGATAAAGGATCTTTCACATGGATCATTAAACAAAGGGTAAGCTCCTAGGTGTAGAGGAGAGTCAAGGTGTAGGTGGAAATTTCTCCAACCAGTAAGGGAAATGCCAACATGGTGTGTGTGTGTGTCAAGTGGAAAATGCCTAGATGTAAAACCCATGCCTAGGTTTGATCCAAGCACCAATGAAGCCAAGTCCCATTGTTGAGAAGAGAACCCAGACCTATTAACCTTCGAGGAGGATTCAAATATTGAAGGCTTCTATGTGATTACCTCTGCCAAGAATTGGTGAGAAATTGATGTGCATGAAATGCACCACCAAACCAAACACCTGATATCCAAGTTTCATCCAAGGATGTCAAGAAAAATTACATCACATTCCATCCATAGGCACCAAAAGAGCTACCTGTCAAAAAAATAAAAAAATTAGGGGAATCAACCAGTCCTTTTAATTTGCATACACATTCACAAAATGTAGTTTATGTTGGAATTACTTTTGACTTACGAGGGATGTCTATTTGCAGTCAATGATTTTCTCAATGAAATTTGGCATAGATTATTTTCTTGTGTCATGAAAGTCTGAGCTCAAGTGTGTAAGTGCAAAAGTGCTGAGAATATCTCCTATATACTAGGATTAATCCAAATATTATTTGTGCTAACAAAGTGTCAAGTATAAATTGCAGGTTCCGGATGAATATTTTTCTTAGTGGAATTTTGCATTTGTATCATTGGGTCATCCCGAGTACTTTCAAGATACAGACATTGTGGTAAGAAGAGAGATGTTTATGAAGGTTGGAAGTAGTCCCAAGTTTTCAGTAGGAAGTTGAGAATTCGAGATGAGGATAAGGTGACAGAGTATAGAGTGCCTGACACATATCATTCAATGAGGTGATTACTTGCAATATTTCTAGGCCAAAACATTAGCCTTTCCATTGGCCAAGTTCAACATAGGGCAGAGCATTCCCTATTTTCTAGGAAGAGGACTACTAGTCCGATGGAAAAGAGGCCATCAATTTCCAAATCCAGGAAATAAGCTTCAACGACCTCTATCAATTTGAGATACCTGGAAACCTTTTCCACATTTATTGCAACTTGTTTTTTATTTTTTTGTATGTAGGTTAGATTTGTATCTGAGGAGATAGGAGCAGTTTTGGAGGATACTTTTCTATATATTTGTATGTTAAAAACTAAAAAGTTTTTTCAGTTTTAGAAGCCCCAAAGAGTTGAGGGGATCAACCTTGGGGTTAGGATACTATTGTAAGTTTTTTTTTAAGTTTTTGGATATATGTTATATATCTTGATCTGAGTTTCAACTTTGTCTCAAGAATCAATTTTTTCCTATGTGATCATCTATTTTATCTCTTGATTAAATGTAATGAGTTATTAAACATGATGTATTAGGAACTCTTGTATTCCAGATTCGTAAGAAGTAAAATATTTGATCCAAATGCATGTCTTACATTTATTATATTTAATCACCTTAATTTGGTGCTAGGATTGATTTTCCATTTATTAAATATTATGGTTTTTTTTTTGTGTGTGTGTGATTTAAGGCTCATATGAGATTTACAAATTCATATATGTTTCCTTCGTATATTCTATTCTCTTTTGAAACCTTGGATTATTGATTATTGGACACAATTGACTTATTTGAAAGAGTATAGTTTGTATTTCAGAGGAACTTGTTGTGTTGACTCCATGCCCAATGATATATAGTTCAATAATATGCAGTGAGACTGCTTCCTTATCCCTTTCTCGTACATTCTTGTTGATCCACCTGAACATAAACCATATTTTATCATTCATATCTAAATGGGTAATAGGATTATCCTCTAACATTCTGAGGGTAACTTCTAGTAATAATAACTTTGGCATTATTTCTGGGGAGGAAAGACATGAAGATATCTTCCCTAGAAGAATGACAACTAGCATAGATCCAGTATTTGATGGTGACCAAGGGATGATTACATAGTTTGGACTACAATCATTCACTCGTCGACTCCACTCCATGAAGGAAGAATCTTCTAGAAGCACTTCTAGTTCATATTTTCAAATGCAATGGAATCTATTCTATCTCGAAGGTATGAATTTTGTTACTTCTCTTATATACATGTCTTTCCAAATATTGTACCTATAGAGAAGTATGGGAACATTTCCTTTCGAGGTTTGGGGAAAAGGACCGTGATCATCCCGGTCAACATCTATTGTATTTTCACGAGTGTATGTATAGATTAAATAATTATCACGATGATGTTCTTATTAAAATTTTCATATTTTCTTTGGAAGGGCATGCTTGGGAGTGGTGTAGAAACCTCCATGTTGCTAGAATTCATTCGCTGAAATATTTTCATACCGCTTTCAATTTTTATTGCAAAAATAATTATCATGTTGATATCCTATATGAAGAATGTTGTATGGATTTTGATATTTTATATAAAAAATATGTCAACCTTTAAGATCGAGATATTTGTAATCAAGAAATTGTTGGGGAGGAAATTAGTCCTCGTGATATTCAACAGGCTTCCTATGCTTTTCAAAATGATGTGCTTTCTCAAGAAAGTGAAGTTGAAATAGATGAGCATACCTCTGACCTGTTTCTTGATAACAATATTCCCGTTTATGATCAACATGAGGGTGTGTTTAATCCGTTGGAAGTTCCTTTTGAAGTCAATAAAATAAACCTACAACAAACTTTAGTTTTCTAAGAAAATGGAATTGGCAATAGTGATACAACAAAAACTATTCAGAAACCGTTCAATTTTCATTCTGAGCAGGGTGATGAATATTTTATTAATGTATTTCCATTTTTTTTTATGAACCTGTAGACAGATTCATGGAGACGCATTGGATTCATTGCTTTTATATTTTTGACTTCATAAAAGCTTATTTTCATATCTGTAAGAAGGGATGTTATTTCATACATGTTTTTGTTATTCATTGTCTTTAGCTATATATATATATTCTCAAAGGTGAAAGAAAAATGTAGTTTTTAAACCAGATCCTTGTATGGCTTCATTGGAAGAATGAATTCACTTGAGAAAAGAACATTTTTAGACTAGGAGTAGGATGAATAAACTTGACACTCGAGCATTTGGTTTGTACTTGTTTTCAGTTTGCAGTGAGTGTTTTTCAATTTTCAATAAATGAGTAGAGGTGATCTCAAGGCATGAACAACTCTCAAGGAATAAAAGGGAATATAGATTACAGAGATGGAATGGATGAAAGCACCAGAACAACAATTTCTTGGAAGATCACATGGAGCATTCCATCCCCCATGGAGCCTATGTTATCACTTTCGCAACGTCATGCACTTTTTGCAGCATCACTTTCGTAGCGCCATGGCAGTTTTGCAATGAATGTTCTGAAGACTTTATTTTTGCAGCTCCGGGAAGCTAACATCAAACACTTTGTCATTTGGGAAAAAATTTATAAGGTGGGAAAATAAAAAGTGGGTTTTCTTGGTCAATTTGGCTCTCAGTCTTAGGTGCAGGATTTTAAATGTTTTAGCAACTAGCACAGCCACAATTATGTGGCTGATGAACGCCGAAAGGCATAATAAATCTACAAACCCTAGAATAAACCGTAATTAGGGTTTTGTTCAAAGATAACAAATACAATTATTTCAATACAATTAAGATAAATTCAATACTTTAAAGCCTCTTTACGCTTCATATTTTAAAGCCTCTTTACCGCTTCATATTCACTTTGAAAGCTACGGATTCATTTTTATTACCAGCACCATACAAAAACCTGTATTAACTATGCCAACGTATTTTTAAAACGTTTTAATTATTGGGGCAGCAAAGTCGCTGTTTACTTCATTGTTTCTGGGA
>ML777426.1:75989-121707 GCA_009831015.1 Picea engelmannii
GAACAATAAATCTGACCCATTGATTTTGGAGGACGACTAAGAATATGCCAGCATCTTCAATGCATAGCCATCAGATTAGGGTTTAAGGTTAAAAGATCATTAATTGTGCTCATTGTCAATAGGTATACGCCTTTCGGCGTAAAAATGTTGGGCCCGAAGGCCCAATCTCCATGTATTCAAGCCAAATCCACAAGCTATCGAGTTAAGCACTAAACAATCCAACAAAACTAAATCCCAACACTCGAGACAAAGCACCAAGTCAAGGAGAATCCAACGATGGCATTAGGTTGCACCACGCACTCACAAACATTTCAACCATGGACGCATATCAACAAGATCCTTTTCAATTATTTTCGTTAATGTGAGATTAAGGCCACGAAACAAATAAAAATAACATTCAACATTGTCCAAATCCTATGAATCACTCAAATGACAAAGGATCTTTCACATGGATCATTAAGCAAAGGGTAAAATCCTAGGTGTCGAGGAGAGTCGAGGTGCAGGTGGAAAGTTTTCCAGCTAGTGAGGGAAATGCCAACATGGAGTGTGTGTGTCAAGTGAAAAATGCCTAGATGTAAAATCCATGCCTAGGTTCGATCCAGGCACCAATGGAACCGAGTCCCATTATTGAGAAGAGTGCCTAGACCTGTTAAATTTCAAGGAGCATTCAAATGTCGAAGGTTTCTATGTGATTACATATGCCAAGCATTGGTGAAAACTTTATGTGCAAGAAATGCGCCACCAAATCAAATACTTGAGATCCAAGTGTCATCCAAGGATGTCAATAAAAATGCCATAAGCCTCCATTCATAGGTTCCAAAATAACTAACTGCCAAACGAATTGAACAACAAGAGGAATCAACCGATCCTTTGAATTTGCATACACATGCACAAAAATTAGTTTTTGGTGGAATTACTTTTGACTTACGAGGGTTATCGATTTGCAGTCAATGATTTTCTCACTGACATTTGGTGTAGATTATTTTCTTGTTTCAGGAAAGTCTGAGATCAAGTGTCTAAGTGCACAAGTGTTGAGAAGATCATCTATCTACTAGGATTAAGACAAATATTATTTGTGCTAACAATGTGTCAAGTATAAATTGCAGGTTCTAGATGAATATTTTTCTAGGTGGAAGTTTGCATTTGTATCATTGGGGCACCCCAAGTACTTTTAAGATACAAACATTTTTCTAAAAAGAGAGATGTTTATGAAGGTTGGAAAAAGTCCCAAGGTTCCAGGAGGCTGTTGAGAATTCAAGATGAGGATAAGGTGATAGAGTATAGAGTGCCTGACACATATCATTCAATGAGGTGATTACTTGCCAAATTTAGAGGCCTAAAAATTATCCTTTCCAACAGGCAAGTTCATCACAGGTGTTGAAGGAAAATCTCCCTACAGACAGGTAGATCTCCTCTTGAGAGATAGACTCTTAAATCTTAAGATAGAAGACTCTTATCATGGACACAGACTTCCTTTTAGATCTATACAAACTGATGTATGAGGAGGAAGGAGAAAAGAAGTACCTTTTACTGATGTTTGTCCCTGCATGCTCCGAGTTGAGCTCCAATCTTTCGCTCTTCGATTAGCCTTGTAGACAAACAAAGTACGACCACTTACTACTCTATCAAGACTAGTCTGAAATAGTTCTATCTACTAAAGAGGCAAATTCATGTGAGATTGAACATGAATTAGAAAGAAACAGGCCAAGCAAATTATATTAATGAAGAAAAAACATTGCTTACAATTGTAGATGGATTGCAGCAGTTTCGTCAAGTCCTCCTTGTCTAACCCTTGTTCAAAAGATCCACGATCTGAATGATGATAGCTTCACTGATTGCTCCCTATGAGATAATAGGTCTCTTGCCTCCAAAATATCTTTGTTCCAGCACCAGCTATAAGATCGTAAGTTTGGTGTGATTCTCCCTTTTCTGGTCCCCTTTCACCATGAATAAGCTTGCTTATATAGCCTTGAAGAGGCTTTAACCACTTGAGATATCGTTGGGGAAGTTGAGAATTTTCCTCCTTCAGTTGAGGATCTTCCCTAAGATCATGGCTGGACTAGAAATTCGAATCCAACTACCTTCCAAGAATGAAAGGATCCTTTCCCCATTCATCTCAACAACTTAACATGCCCAAAATAGGCAGCACTCCCTCAAAAGAGCCATCAGAGCACTGTAGCGCACCCTAGTAGTGTTCAGGGGAGTGCCAACACTCCTAAAGACACCAACGCTCCCTCAGAAGGGCCAAAGAAGCTTTATAATGCTCCCAAACAGTGTAAGGGGGAGCGCCAGCACTCCCAGAAGAGGTATAGGGGAGCACTCTCCTTCAAAAACTTAGATTTTTTAGTGTTTTCAGATGGCAAAAGGTTCATGAGCCTAGTTAACCTTTCCTCCTCTTCCAAATCAAGTGTTTGACCTGTGCCAAGTGTCCTCCTGATGTCATTTATAGGCACGACATATGCATCATGGCAGTATGCTTCCCTAACACTTACGACACTTGTGAGCAAAATGCGACACTTGCGACCTTTGTAATGACGACACTTGCAACACTATCAAAGTGAGTATTTTTTATGTGTAACAGATTGCCCCACAAAGTATGAAGTTAGAAGATGGGAACTGATAACTGAAATGATTTGTAGACTTTCAAGCAAGGGTATAGACGTAGAGAACCTGACAAAATATGCACTCAAACATCCAACAAATATTATGACATGTTTCAAACCCAAGGCAGACATACCTATGCTTGGGTGATCAAGACTTGCAATATATGGCCGCCATAAAATACACTGCAGATCCATAATTGTATGGGTAAAAAGGTATAGCCACTTAAAATACACTGTGGATCTATACTCCCATGACTTGAATTGATCGTAGCCACGAAGAATACACAATGGATCTACGAGATGATAAGACATAGCCATGACCAATACAAAGTGGATCTATGTAACAGTATATGTGTCATTGTTAAAAAGAAACTCCATCACAACCTGGGAAAAGTACATATCAAAGTGATCGCTCAACCCAGGGTCTTCTTGCCAAACCTGATGTAGTATGAATCTAACCATGTGAATAGATGTCCTCATGTCGAACATGGAAGAAACCACTTGATTACCAGTCAATGATGTAAACCGTTAACAAGCGCGAGGGAGATCACCATTAATGTTGATGATTCCTAAAGTACCCTAGTACATTCCAACGAATGTGAATGGATGAGCTAGAGTCGAATATCCATGGAATCATCTGATCGGAGGTCAATGATGTAAACCCACTATTGAACGTGAGGAGGCATGCCATTGAGGTATGCAGGTCCCAAAGTACTAACTAGTTTCTAATTCTAGTTCCTGGATAATGTGTTGAATTCGACAGGAATAGGCTCGTCGAAGGAGGACCTTAATGTATCCCCCATCAACGACACGAAACGGACATAGATATGTAATTGGTAGATCAAATGAACATGGACTGACATGGGTATTGAGACAAGATATTTGTGATGGCTGACTCTCGAGGCGGATACTTCCCTTGAACACTGAGTCACAACAGCAGAAACATGGCATGGACAAAAACTTGATGATGTCGTGGATGCTGTGAGTTACGTTAGGTGACCCAATGGAGTGAAAGAAACTCAAAGGATTGGCTCAGTGCAGAGGTTCAGCAGATTATAATGTGTGCAAAGACAAAGTTTCGTGTTCAAGGGTGACTCTAAGAATTACTTGGTAATGTTCTCAAGAAACTACTTGGCTTGCTTCTTTCAAATTTTCCCCCATCCAGATAGACGAGTACCTCTTTTTAATTTAGCGAGCTCGAGGAGGGTAACACATGCTCGATATAACTCACCTTCGGTAAGTTCCTCTTCCTTTGTTTAATGAAATGGAAGAAGTAAGTGTTCGGTCTCGTATGGGCCTATCGATGTTCATTTTAGCGAGTCCAAAGACAGAAAACTTGAAGGTTTTTCATGATTATAGAGTTTGGAAAAACACTTAAAAGAGAACTCTCTCATTTCCTTTTTCGTAAAGTAGTCTGACGAGACCAAAAAAGAGATAAACTATCGCTCAACAGACATTTTCTTCAAATACTTTAACGAGTGTGAAGAGAACAAGGTGCTCGACAATCTTTTCATATTTAGAGAGTCTGAAAAGAACTTAAAGATGACTCCAGAGTTGTCCTTTTTCATAATATTAGTCTCGTGAGGCTGAAAAAGAGATAAATTATCACTCAAAAGACACCCTTTCAGACCGTTTAACGAGTGGAAAAGGAAGCAAGATCACTCGACAATCTTTTCATGTTTAGAGAGTCTGAAAAGAGGTTAAAGGAGTGTTACCCATAATTTTGGTCATCATGATGATGTATTAATAATGGTGTACTCAGGCTCTTCATTAGAACTTTCTCCAGAGAAAAGTTACCTTCATCTCTTTCCAGAAATCACATTTTTTAGGAAGGTTTGCAGGCTACCAATACATTTGCCTGCGAGAATGTATGATTCTCATAGGATTCCTTAAGCCAGGGTGCAAGAAGTTTGCACTGTGTCTAACTACTAGGGTGCGAACACTTTCTAAAGAAGGGAAAATGATGAATTCTCAAAGCTTCTAGAAGGGAATCTTCTAGAAGGATGAGATGGCATTCGAATGATTATCTAAGTACTGGATTTCCTGATATTTTGGGATCATTATTATCTAAGTAACTAATTCATTCTCTCCTATATATTGAGGGGATTCTCATGGAAAAGGTTAGAAGCAAACAAGGTTAAGAAGACATTGGAGAAATAGTGAAAGATTATGTGAAGGATTGATGCTACAGTAGATAAGAACTCTATCAAGGTTATCAAAAGTGGTTGATCTTCTTCATGCAAGTGAGAAAGTGTGTGCGTCGGAGCCAAGGGCCATAGAAAGGAGGTTTACAACATCAAGGCTCAGGTTGTAATCTTTTATTTCCATCAATATGATATAGTAATATGTCCCTTTCCCATAAAGCTAAGTCTACTTTATTGTATAACTCCTTGATCATATACATAGATTAACTGTTGAATATATTGAGTTGTTTTTACTTCAATTGGTTTGAGTTGTCTTGGTCTTGACGGCACAAGAGTATTGGAGTGAAGCTGGAACAACAAAGACCAAAGGAAGTGATCTTAAGGTATGTTCATGATTATTTCCTCCTATTTCATTCAATAGTCAAAATCTAGGGAAAGAGTATTATTTTGTCTTGCTTTGTTCTAGATCCATGTGGATCTAGGGAGATCAGTTTGTGTCCGCACTTACGGATTTATCCAATAACAAAATTGGCGACTCCACTGGGGAATATCCCATTTTCTTGGTGGGTTTTTGTGTTTTTCAATGGCTATTTTCTCTGGTTTCATTTTTCTCCTATCCTATCAGTCTCTGAGTCTTCAGGATATCCTGATAGACCTTCTGAGTCCAGAAGTTTTTTGCAATTTTACTTCATTTTTAAAAAAATTGGATATGTTCAGGAATTCTCGCACTGCACTTCATTGCATCCTGCGAGAATTGGTCAGGTTCACAGCCTGATCATAGGGTTCAGTGTGAGGTTCTCGCACCTTTCTCAAAGGTTGCCTGCGAGAATAGGTAATTCTCGCACTGCGTTATATTGCTTGCCTGTGAATAGTTTTTTTCAAAATTTTGAATTTGAGTTTTGGTCTTTCTAACTGCCCAGATCAGTTGAAATACCTCTTATGGGTTTCTTGGACCATTGATTGATATTCCTCTTGCTTTAGTTTTCATGCATGAATATTCTTAGGGTTTCAAGGCTTTTCTTTTCATTTGTGACTTGACGTTCGTTTCTTGACTCTCCTTGGTAAAACCATTCTCTCTGACTTCAGATTCTGAGTGTGTTTGATTAGTTGAGAACCAGTGATTGGTTGAAAGTTAAGTACTTCATTTTTCTCATTTGCTTATTGATTTGAAAGAACATTTTTGTTTGCATTGAGAAGACTAATTGGTTTTCTCTTTATTTTTGCTTTCATTAAAAGATTTGATTGGGTTGTTATTGCTTGATTCTTTATGATTTGATTTTCTGCTCTCTCATTTGTATGGTGAGGGTCCTTTTTGGAAAGTGAACAAACGAGTTTTTCTTTCAAAAAATTGTTTTTGTCTTTAGAAAACATTCAAAAATCAAATTTTGTGAGATTGTTGAAGTATTGAAAAGACACAATAGAGAATTTTCATTTAATAAATGATTGTTTGTGTTGGCATTTGAAAGGAAATTGTGCATTGTAGTTCAGGGTTGATCTGGAAAACTTCCTCTCTCTCCCATACATAGGATTCATTGAACGAAAAGTGATACATTTCATTCTCATCCTTGCATTTTTGGGTCAAAGTCATATAACATGCGTTTCACTTCCGTTACTTTTGAGTAAACAATAGCTCTTAAAAACATTGCGTAATCTGAAAATTTATCTAGTAACTCTTTTATAGGGCTCTTTTACACCAACATTTAGCTAGGCTAGTGCTTTGGAGTAGGAAGAGAGATACACTCTCCAAAATCTCAAAACACACAATAGAATCTTGAGTTAGGGAGTGTTAAATTCCATTTTCAACATATTGTCCTGGGAAGCCCTTCTAACACAAGGGTCAAGCACTAGGTCGCATTGGTGTTGGTAGAGTTATTCACCCTGCTTTGTTGACATCAGTGTAGAGATTGCACATATTACGGGGGTCACTCAGAGGTATACCCACAGTGATGAGTGGAATCCTTTTGAGTTGATTTCGGGCCAGATACCCTACCCTTGCATGTGGATCGGACTGTCGAATGTTCCTCCAGGCTGTACTGTTGTTTTTGGTGACCTTAGTGGCTTATCTCTCTAGGTTATTACCCAAGGTGACTGTGGAGTGGAAAGTCTTCACGGTACCTAGAATTGATGTTGATAAAACTCACTCGGGCTCCTTGGAGGGTATACCCATGATTATGTCTGGGACCTTGCACCAGGGTGTAAGTCTGTTAAGGAGGTCGCCAACGTAACTTTTCCATCCTAGCCCCACCCCTTCTTGTCTGGTTGTTGCGACATTGGATTTCATCACCAACTAGTGGCTTCAACATTAGAAGGTCTTGTTTTCCTGGTGATTGCTTCCTAGATTTTGTTTACTAGTGTCTGTTGTTTGTTTCTCGAAGTTGACCATAGGAATTTCTTCGCGGAGCTTGTCACTCATTTACAATTGCTCCCCCATGACGTTCACGTAGAATGAAAGTTTTATCTCCAGAGCATCTAGACAGTTCTCAATCCTTGCCTACCAGTACACCTGAGGGCTCTCCTCATCAGAGTGAAGTCCCAGTTGTTACTCCACCACACGTGGAAACAAGTGACGTCCCAGTTGTCACCACACCACAAGTAGAATCAACTGAATCTCTAGAACCCTTTCGAATTACCAATACTAGAGAAGACTATCGCATTCTCCATGGTGAATGACCTTTTGTGAGATTAAATTCTTCTGAAGAATCAGTTGTTACATCTTCTAAATCAACCATTGGGCCTTCTCCCGATGTAGTAGGCCAAGATCCTTTTTGGTCAGGTGATTTCCGACGGGTCCTTTTTGGTACTAAATCACCTACAGTCTACGAAATCAACCCTCTGGTGTTTTCTGAAACCGAGACTACACCAGTGACTACCACTTATCACTTTGTTCTCCCTGACGAGATGGCCCATCTCGCGAATACTACGAGTGTCCAAACTGGAATTACTGCAGCTATTCTTGCTCCTATCAATACCCAGCGAATGCCTGATGTCAACCCAACGCTATCGCCTGGTTATCATGCGTTGAATGCTTTGTTGAATGCTTCCAATCCAACACCTCCGCAAACCCCAGTCGGTTCTCCAGGTGTTCCTCCTTTTCCTGGGCACCCTATTCCCGGTTTTATTTCGACACTCCCACAATTTCCTTCTGGCATTCCTAATCCTAGTGGCACTATTCCGTCCATTGCACCAAACTTGCATATTCCCGTTGGTGGACTAGGTGGTACGTTTCAACCTCCTCTTATCGGACATGTTCCAGTTACTACGCAACCTACGATTGGCACACAATTTTCGGTTGGAACTCCACCTACGATAGGGGGACCAACCCCACCTTTTGGACAAAATATACCTCCTGCTTTGTCCCAGTATTGGACTCAGATGCTACAAAATATTCCTCAAACGAATGGGGGGAAACAACCTACCCCTACTATAGGCCAACCTTATCCAGGTATACCTAATCCCATTTGGGGTCAGGGTTAAAATACTCAACCTCAAGTCCCTACTCAAACTCAAGGTTACAATCCTTGGAACTACTATCCTCTCCAACCACCACCGAATCAGTCGGGGTCTTCCCACTATGGGAAGACTGCATACGGGCCTACTGGTTTTCGAACGGGGCTTCCACCCCAAAGTCACTGGTACCCACAAGTGAATTGACAATTACCTTTTCTTGCTACTTTGGATTTTCCAGACTTGTCTAGGATTCTAAATGATCCTATTCGTCACTCTCCCCAATGGCCTACTATTCCCACCAAGATTCCATCGGACATTCCTAAATTCGATGGAAAAGTGGGAGAGGACCCGAACAATCACATTATGACTTTTCATCTATGGTGTTCATCCAACTCGTTGATGGATGATTCTATTCATCTACGTCTTTTTCAATGAACCCTTACAGGTTTTGTTGTGAAGTGGTATATTGAATTGCCATGAGGTTTCTTCTCTGATTTCAACACCCTCGCTATGGCTTTCCTTACACATTACCAGTTACTGATCCGTTATGATACTAGGACTGAGATTCTGACTTCCTTCAAATAGACAAAAGGCACTCATATATCTGATCATATCCATGAGTGGCAAAGGAGATGACATCTCATTAAACTTGAACTCCCTAATCAGTTACTGGCAGAATGGTTTACAAAATCCTTTATGAACGAAATTGGTAAAGACATTGCCATGGGTGGTGTTGTTACGGAGGAGTAGGCTATTAGTCGTGCTCAATATCTTGATCTCATTTATTCGCAAACGGGAACACTTTACAATTTGCTACCTGAATTACCTCATCCTAGTACTTCCAACACTTCAACTACTCCAGGTCCCTTGCATGCAGCTGATGGTGTGATTGGTACTGCCCATGCCCACTCACATTCTATTTCAAGTACAACCCCTAAATCTACCTCTTCTAATGTTCAAAATGCTCCGTCTCCTGCCACTCCCACTAGTAAAAATTATGAGGTAAACGTTGTTCAATCTACCCCGACTAGTAAAAATAAATCTAAAAAGGGTGAGGCAAGAATAAGGAGAGAAAAAATAATAATCAAACAGAGAAAACTAAAACTCCCCCTGTTGAATATCGGGATAAGCGCAAACCCCACTACCCTTGCCTTATCTGTGGTGATTATCACTACACAAAGGATTGTCCACGACGTGTCGAGGTTACTAAGTTCCTTCAAGGGACGCCAAAACCGTCTACGCCGATAGTCTTGTCCCAACCCTTCTCGTCTCAACAACAAGCTCAGTTGGTCATCCATGACCAACCATCTACCTCTATGACATCATATTCTTTGATGTGTACTGGTGATTCTAAGAAGAATAACGTTGTAATCACAACTAGAGCCAAAGATTATTCTCCATCTAAGGAGAAGGTTGACGATTTACCTCCTACTTTGGTACAACCCTTGCCACCAAATCCACCTACAAACGGTCCTCTTCATCTTGAACGACCGAGCCTTGATACAGTCGTGCAACCCCCTAAGGGTGTTGTGCGGAAGTCGACTTTCAATCCTCATGCTCATGCAACCCAGAAATACAACATTATGGAAGATCTGGCCCAGGCACCTTCAGCGATGTCAACCCTTGAAGTCCTTCAGTCTTGTCCTGCACAACGGAAGGCACTGTTGAAAGCTATAGGTGGAATTGACCCAACATATATCAATTTAATAGTCTTTGACTTGGAAGATCACATTCCAAGGTTACCTCCTCAACTCATGTTTCAAATTCAGGTTGTTGTCTCTAACAAGAGCATTTTCTGAACTGTTATTGATGAGGGTGCCTCTACGTGTGTAATTTCTTTTGCTTGTTGGAAATCCATTGGCTCTCCTCCCTTAAATGAATCACAAAATACTCTAAAAGCCTTTAATGGCTCTGGTTTTAAGCCTTACAGTGTTCTTCCCTCGTTGCCCGTTACTCTCGAAGGTAAGACGGTCCAAGTTGAAGTGGAAGTCTTCGATGCTCCCCTTGATTATAATCTTCTGCTTGGTCGTAGCTGGATCGATTCCATGCGTGTTGTGGTGTCAACACTTCTTTGTCTAGTACATTTTCCTCATCAAGGAAAGGTTCTTACTGTTGACCAACTTGCCTTCTTTAATTCCGATACTCGTACTGGCAACATGTCGTTTATAGCTAAAACCCCGTCGGGTTACGAGAATGTCAGTGTCGGCCTTTTAAAGGACTCTTCGTTAATGGGTACTTTCCCCATTCCACCGCCCGATGTTCCACGCCCGTCAGTTTATTCTATCAATATGATCTCCACCGTGCCTCACAAACTTCCTGTGTCTTCCAACCCTTGGATAGTCCCTAACCCTGGAGATCATATTCGTTTCGGCGACGTCATGCCGTTAAGTCCAGTTGAGTCTACTTATCAGGCCATTCAATCGACAACACCTTTTACCTCCTCTCTTGATGAGTTGTCTCCCGATCCTTTTCGTGTTATCTTTCCCACTGACGAGATGATCATGTGCGTTATGGAAGACACCCCTTGGGACGATGGGCATCATCGTTCCATCCTTTTTCTGGAACAACACACTCTTGAGAACTACCAACGGATTTTGACTCCATCGATCGTTGTTGTCATATCGACCATTCCCGGATCTATACATGATGTGTTTATCGAAGGGAACCTCAGTAATATCTCTCCTACGATTCCCATTGACATATCCGTTAAACCTGGGATAGTTGAAAATGTTCACATTGGAGCTTCGTGTTCTCCAGATGAAATCGTCACCTATACATCTTTGTTCAAAGAATTTCGTGACATCTTCACCTGGAGCTACGAAGAGATGCCAGGTATCAACCCTGCAATTGTTGTCCATGAGATAAAGACATACCCCAAAGCTAAACCAGTCCGACAACGCCTTCATCCAGTCCACCCACGTAAAGAGGCGGCTATCATGCTTGAGGTTGAAAAAACTCTCAAAGTCAGCTTTATTTATCCCGTGGCTCTGACAGAATGGGTTTCTAACCTTGTACCGATTGATAAGAAAGGTGGCAGTATTTGTGTATGTGTTGATTATAGGGATATTAACAAAGCCTGTCCAAAAGACAACTTTCCAACCCCTTTTGTCGACCAGATTGTCGATGACTGTGTCGGAAGTGAAATATTTTCTCTTATGGATGGTTTCTCCGGCTATAATCAAATTAACATCGCTCCCGAGGACCAACATAAAACTGTTTTTATTTGTCCTTGGGGTACTTTTGCCTATAGGAAACTTTCCTTCGGTCTTAAGAACGTTGGCGCGATGTTTCAACGTTCTATGTCTTATGATTTTCATGATATAAAGCATATCGTTCAACCCTATTTGGATGATTTACCAGCTCATTCTTTGCGTCGAGTCGATCAGCCCACTCATCTCTGAGCTATTTTTGTTCGTTGCCGGTTCTATCATATTCGTTTAAATCTTCATAAATGTGTTTTTTGCGTAGAATTCGACCATCTTCTAGGTTTCATAGTTTCACGTCAAGGGATCAGGGTGGATCCCCTTAAGGTTGAGGCGATTCTAAATCTCCCTCCTCCTTCTACGCTGCACCAGTTGCAATGTTTGCAGGGGAAAGAAAACTTTCTTCGTCGTTTCATTCCTAATTACGCTGAGGTTACTCATGGTTTTACCTGGCTACTAAAGAAAGATTCAGAGTTCGTTTGGGATTCCATTGCCCACAATTCTTTTGAGGCTTTGAAGTTATCCCTCACACGAGCTCCACTTCTCTTTCCTCCTGATTATAGTCGTGATTATTTTCTTTATCTTGCTTCCATTGAGTATACCATCGGCATGGTTCTCATCCAAGCAGATGATGCACACGATGAACATGTTATTTATTACTTGAGTCGAAGTGTCACATCCACTGAAATCAAGTATCAACATGTTGAAAAAATGGCTTTGGTTGTCGTTCAAGCTGTTCAATGCTTTCGACATTATATCCTCTCAAGGAAAACTACCGTGATTTCTCATTGCAACCCTATGCAACACATTTTGACATGTCAATTGCTAGGGGGAAAATACTCCAAATGGATTGTCATACTCCAGGAGTTTGACTTGGAATTCGATCGCGCCATGTCTAAGAAATCCTTATTTTTCGCTGAGTTGATATGTGATTTTCCTCACTCTGCTATGGAAAATGTAGCAGTAGATTCATTACCCGATGAATCTATTTTCCTTATAAGCCCTAACAATCTTGGGTATGGAGATATCATTATATATCTCCAAACCTAGACTTTCCGACCTTCTTTGTCTAGTACCGAACGACAATGTATACGCTATCAAGGGCGTCAATACATTATCCTCGGGGATACTCTTTACCGTCGGGGAATTGAATTTGTTTTTCGATGTTGTTTGACTTTTGATGAAGCCGAGAAAGCTCTGAATGACTGCCATTCCGGAGCATGTGGTGGTCATATGTCTGGGTATACTACTGCCCAGAAGATCTTACGCGTAGGGTATTTTTGGCCTTCCTTGTTCAACGACTGCATTACTGCCATTCATAAATGCCATGCCTGCCAGACCTACAATCAGAAAATTCGGTCACATCTTGCTCCTCTTCATCCTGTGGTCTCAGTTGGTCCTTTTGCGAAGTGGGGCATTGATTTCATGACATGTCACCCTCACTTGGTCGGGGGGCATGGTTACATCATTGTAGTTGTTGATTACTTTACAAAATGGGCCGAGGCGATGCCAACATTCGATAATACTAGAAAGACTGCAGCGTTGTTTCTTTTTAACCATGTCATAGCTCGTTTTGGTGTTCCCCAAGCTATCATTACTGATCACGGTAGTCATTTTAGGAATTTTATGATGTCGAAACTTACGGAAAATTTGGGTCTTCGTCATGATAACTGAACACCTTATTATCCGCAAGCTAATGGCCAGGTCGAAGCAATCAACAAAGTTCTTATAACTATGCTTCGACGGATAATATCCATTCATAAAACAAGTTGGCACACGATGTTGTTTTCGACATTGTGGGCATATCGGACATATGTTAAATCCGCTATGGGGTTTAAGCCTTTTCGATTGGTCTATGGTGTGGAAGCCATTCTTCCTATAAAATGTGACATACCTTCTCTGAAGCTAGCTGTCGAACTCTTACCCAATACTTCTGCTGAAGAAGAATGTCTATTGTATCTGATGCTATTAGACGAAACTCGATGTGACACCACTCTAGTTATAGAATCCCAGAAGAAACGTGTCAAGGAACAATATGACAAGCATGTCAAGCCTCGTATTTTCTCTGAAGGTGATCTTGTTCTTCTCTATGAATAGGATCGAGTTGTGTTAGGAGCTGGGAAATTTGAACCAATGTGGCATGTTCCTTATATTGTTCGCCGAGTTTTGGAAAAATGAGCATATGCGCTGGTCGATTACAATGGTATCCCTTTGAGTGAACCTAGGAATGGGTTGTACTTGAAGAAGTATTATGCATAAGTCATTTGTGCACAAGTACTTGTATTTTATGTATCATACTTTGTGCGTGTTACTTTAGTTTGTTTTTTGACGTTATCTGGTCTCTGCCCTTATGTGACATTGTGTTTGATTGCCAGATGTCGGAGACTTCGCTACCCTATATTGGCTTAGCTGATGGTGCTATCCATAGTACTCGGAACCTAGATTTCGCTGCGTGGGCAATCTATGCCCCAACAAACAAACTTATATCTTTACACGGTGTATGTCTTGGCCGTGCAACCAACAACATTGCAGAGTATAACACCGTTATCGAATTATTGGTTGATGCTATCTCGCTTGGAATTTTTCATTTGGTTGTGCGACTCGACTCGCAGCTTGTAGTACTATATCTAAGTAATATCTACTCTATTCAAAGTCCTACTTTGTTACGGGTGTATTTGCGAATTCGCCTCTTGGAACATTATTTTGATCACATTGAATATCAGCATATTCCTAGATGTCTTAATACATTAACAAATGCATTGGATAATTATGTATTGGACAGACATTTGAACCATTTATAAATCAAACACATTTAAATTCACACAATGTAAAGTAAACCGGTAGAATCCATATGTATATAACGATCAAAAGAGTTTGTTATTTTTACAAAAGGTTTGTCTGAAGACCAAAATATCAAAATTTGAAGCTTATAGCTTCTACAAAGTGACGTCAAGGATGACATTCATGGTAACACACGACTACCCTAGCAACCCTACGGGGCAGTCGACTCATAGTTGTTGATACCCCTACAGTCTGACATTGATCATGTCGTGGAACCTCTTCCAGAGTCATATCTGGAATGTCTGTTGTCAGGCCCTCTAAATTCTGTTCCGCCACCTGATAATCTTTGGAATACTGTGGTGCTGCTAGTGCTACTTCTCCTCATCGCTGGATAGGAGAGGTACCAGGAGGTCTATACGGTCCAACATCTGTGTTATCAACAAATATTTTGTGTTAGTCTTCGGATAAATACATAAAACAAAAACATTTAAATATGATAAAAATTCAAAAACATTTAAAAAGAGAAAATGCGTGTACTTATTACCAAGGTCACCCCACTGAGCTTCCTCAGGCAGTGCCAAATCCGGATCTCCTCAGAAATCCAACCCGGCATAAGCGTAGTCATCGACCATCAACATCTAGTTTCGAAGCCATTCAAATAAAATATTGTCATACTTGACGATTGGTCCTGCCACGTGTCGGGCCATGAGCTGACACCATCTAAGAATCCTTGGATCCCTAGGACCCAGTAGGTTCCACTCAACCTGTAGTCTAAATACAGGGACCCTCTCGAGGAAGAAGGACACTAGTAAATATCCATACCCAAATTGTTTCAATTCACCTTGCCTGCATTTGGTTAATTTCTTTTTGATACTGCGAAGCACAACATCCACCCAGTTGAATACTCTAGGCTCAGTACACTCGATGGAGTACTAGAAGTAGCTCTGTAATGCCATATGAGGAGCAGAAATCCCAGCCATCCGAGCTATAGTAAAGAGGATAGTGCGGAGGGTCAAGTATTGTACCCCCCAGATAGCAACTTTTCCCTTTTTTCTCTCAGCCTCAGGTACACAGTATTGATTGCAGTATTCACTCATCTTTAATCCACCGCCTCTACTACTGGTTAGGCTGACATAATACCCACGCCTGGACAATCCAGTCAAAAAGTATATGTCCTCAATGCTTATGGACAATGTGTGAGCTCCTACATTGAAAACCTGTTGATTTGGATCCCACATACGGATAAAAAACTCTAGTAGTCTGACTTGGGCTCTCATGCTCGGGATACAAAATTATTTTAAGAGCCCACAATCTCTCAATGCAGCTATGGTGGGAGGATGATTCTCAGCATTTTCATTATCCTCTTCATGTTCTCACTCTCGCCACTCAAGCACCATATTTGTGGCTATTTATTTGCACAAGGAACATAAAAAGAGGATTAATGATTTTATTCATAATCTAGATCTTTTTCATTGGATAAATATTTTAAATTTTTTTGAGTTCCGGGGTTCTCGCAGGTGACTCATTTACACAGTGCGAACACCTTGCAGGTGGCTCAAGGCTCTCCTGTGAGAACGCATCATTCTCACAGGTCCCATATGGGCTGCCTGCGAGAATGCCAATGCGCAAGTAGAGTTCAAACATCAACTTGAAACTAAAAAATTAACCAATGAAATTCAAAATTTAAACCATGAAAATGTCAAGAATGAATGGCTTACCTTAATGCTGCAGACGGCTCGTCAAATGATCTCTTGTAGCTCCTGAAAATCGATGCCGAATTCGGAGGGTAAAAAGGGGGTTTTGGAACTCAATAGTGGAAATATGAAATGATATGGTAAAAATGTTTATTTACTCATTTAATTTACTTTTTACTATGTCATTTTTTGGTTTTTATGCTTATCTATTGTTTAAACCTAATTCCTAATATCAATATGAGTGTAATGACTTGTAGGTGTGTTGACATTGATGATTACATACAAGGGTATGGACATATTTTTCTCCGTTATGGTGTGATTTTGATTGTTTTTATGGTTTTTACATAAAACCTCGAGCGTCTTTTTTGTCCGTTATTGCACTCGTAAAAAACATAAGAACGTGATCGAGTGTAGTTTTATCACTTTTTCGGGCTCAACAAGGTTATACGAAAAAGGAACCCCCTTGGAGTCCTCTTTAAGCTCTTTTCAGACTCTCTAAACATGAAAAGATCGTCGAGCGACCTTGCTATTTTCACGCTCGCTAAAGTATTTGAAATACGCGTCTGGTGAGCGATAATTTCTCTCTTTTTCGGTCTCATCCAGACTATTTTACGAAAAATGAACTGAGAGAGTTCTCTTTTAAGTGTTTTTCCAAACTCTATAATCTTGAAAAACCTTCGATTTTACTATCTCTAGACTCGTTAAACAAACATTGACAGACCCGTGATGGGACTGAACCACTCCCTCTTAGGGTTCGTTAAACATACTCTGAGGGACTCGTCCGAAGGATGAGCTTATATCAACAAGCATATGTGATCCTCTTCAAGCTTGTGTAAAAAGGAAGAGGTACTTGCCAGAAATGGTGGGGGAAAATTTGGGAAAGGGATATGTTTTATCTTCGTATTGATTGGTAGTAAGTGTCGCTCTTGAACATGACACCCCCTATTCATCATTTGAAGCCGGTTTGGGAAATCCATTTGTCTCTCTTTCGATTTATTACAAGTTCATTCCATGTGTCGTCTTTGAGTCAATGCTGCCAAATCATTGGTCATGTCGTTCATATGTTCAAGAGAAGTCCATCTGAAACCTATATTGAGTCGGCCATCTTCAGTTACCCATTCTCTCTGTGTCGGCCTTCCTTGTGTCCAGTCCAATTTGCAACATGCTATGTTTCACCGTCAAACTCTATTACTCATTTCGTGTCATTGATGGAGGATACATTAAGGCCCTTATGTGATGAGTTTTGTTCCGTCGACTTCAGCTCATTATCCAGAATCAAGACTTAGAAATTCTTTAGTACCTTGGAGCTTGCATGCCTCAATGACAAGTTTCCTCGCTTTCAACAGTGGGTTTACATCATTGACCCCTGATTGAAAGATTCCATTGGATGTTCGACATCAACTCATTTATTCACACTCGATGGATTGTACTATGATACCTTGGGAGTCATTGACATCAATGGTGATTTCCCTCGCACTTTTTAACGGTTTTATCATCGACCAGTAGTCAAGTGGTTTCTACCATGTTCGACTTCAACACATGTAATCACATGGTTAGATTCGTACTTTGGGAGATGAGATCGAAGACCCTGGATATTATCTTTGTGATCTAGGTTGCGATGGAGTATGTATAATTTGTGACACATAGATCCACTGTGTATGTTTCGTGGCTATGTTGCATTGATTTGAAATTTCTCGCATAGATCCACAGTGTATTGAGGTGGCTATGATATATTTTGATGGCATGGATCCACAGTGTATGATTGGTGGCCATGACCAATGTCTATAATGGCATCAGTCTATGATCTGATTATGGGAATGCCTACCTCCATTTTGATATATATGGTACTCTGTAGATGCTTGATTGTTCGCAGGTTTCCGATTAGATGTGCTCCTGGTTCTCGACACACACATGCAACTTACAAAGTCTATCGACTGTCACTGGTTCCAATCTCAGAATTTGGGGGGAATTCTGTTACCCATAAGTTTGGTCATCATGATGATGTATTGATAATGGTGTACTCAGGCTCTTCATTAGAACTTTCTCCAGAGAAAAGTTACCTTCATCTCTTTCCAGAAATCACATTTTTGAGGAAGGTTCGTAGGCTACCAATACATTTTCCTGTGAGAATGCATGATTCTCACAGACTGCCTTAAGCCAGGGTGCGAGAAGTTCACACTGTGTCTAACTACTAGGGTGCGAAAAATTTCTAAAGAAGGGAAAAGGATGAATTCTCGAAGCTTCTAGAAGGGAATCTTCTAGAAGGATGAGATGGCATTCGAATGATTATCTAAGTACTGGATTTCCTGATATTTTGGGATCATTCTTATCTAAGTAACTAATTCATTCTCTCCTATATATTGAGGGGATTCTCATGGAAAAGGTTAGAAGCAAACAAGGTTAATAAGACATTGGAGAAATAGTGAAAGATTGTGTGAAGGATTGATGCTATAGCAGCTAAGAACTCTAGCAATGTTATCAAAAGTGGTTGATCTTCTTCATGCAAGTGAGCAACATCGAAAGGAGGTTTGCAACATCAAGGCTCAGGTTGTAATCTTTGATTTTCATCAATATGATACAGTAATATGTCCCTTTCCCATAAATCTAAGTCTACTTTATTATATAACTCCTTGATCATATACATAGATTAACTGTTGAATATATTGAGTTGTTTTTACTTCAATTGGTTTGAGTTGTCTTGGTATTGACGGCACAAGAGAATTGGAGTGAAGCTGGAACAACAAAGACCAAATGAAGCGATCTTAAGGTATGTTCATGATTCTTTCCTCCTATTTCATTCAATAGTCAAAATCTAGGGAAAGAGTATTATTTTGTCTTGATTTTGACTGTGATTGGATCAAGGAACGATCAAGTGCCAATAGATGTTGGTCATCTGACAAGGGAGAAGCAGATTGGGTAGAAACATATGACATTTCGGCTGGACTAAGTGGCATAGTGTTAGTTAGTGCATCGAATTCCAAAGGACAAGGTACAATCCAAGGGTCGGATGATCCCAAAGATTGATAAGCCGTGGTCAAAATCATATCGATGGTGGAAATATGATGTGTATTCGGTGGAAGTGGTGTAGGGAAGGTACCCATGAGGCTAGAATATTTCAGTAAGACAACACCAACGCTTTCATACATGATCTTGTGGTCTCCCAAGAAAGGAATATTGTTGGTAGGAGGAGCGCGAGCATCGGTCGTGTAGAAATACAACTGATCAACAGTGACAATTTTTCCATGGTGAGGAAATTGTACACATCGAAAGACCGACGAGGAAACGACAGTCATAGCATAAAACCAACTTCTTCCAAGTAACAAGTTGTAATTGAGGGGAGCATCGATCACCTCGACATCAACAATAACATTTTTTCCACCCAATTGGATGGGTAGGGACTGTAAAAGCCCATGGGTATGAAAACCTCGCCCATCGAAGGCATGTAACATCGTTGGGGATTTGTTGAGTGCTGGTGATTTTAAACCTTTCCAACACGCTAAAGACATGACACAAGTGGAGGCTCCCTCATCTAGAATAGTTCGATGGATCTGTTGATTGTGAACAACAACATCAACTTGGAAAGAAAGTTAGTGGGAGAGTCGAGACGCATAATTATCCAGGTCAAACATGATCTGATTGGACGACTAAGGATCAATAGTGCCAAGAGCGGTCAAGAGCATTCTACGTTGACTGGGGCAGTTCTGTAGAACTTCTAACACAGACATAGCACACGGTGCTTGAGCCAAATCTTCAATAATGTTGTAGTTTTGGGCAGCACGTGAACTAGGATTAAAGGTAGCTTTGTGGATAGTTCTCTTAGGAGGGCGCAAGATAGAGTCGAATGTGGGTTTTTCAATATGAAGTGGTCCAGGCAGAGGATTAACCGATGGAAGAATAACAGAGGATGATGATGGATCCGGTAAAGTGTCGGCACCGTTAGTGTCTTTTCCCTTGTCAGGGTTACCTGGTGTGTCATAGGTCTTAGAACGAGTGGTAAAATTGATCCCATTAAACATATAAATATGTGCACTTGACGAGGCCTCATCATTAGGTTCTCTAGAACTGCCCCCAGGAGAGGGGGTTTGAGCAACCATGGATTGTTGTTGCGGAAAAGGCTGAGTAAGCACAGCGGGTTGTGACTTCCCTTGAAAAATTTTGGCCACTTCATTGTGAAGTGGATAATATTGAGTGTAGTGATCGTCACCACAAATGATACACGGGAATTTCAAGTTCCATTGTGGTTTCTTTTCGGTAGCAGGTGTTTGATTTTTGGGTTGTTCATTATTATTTATTTATTTATTTTTTGTCTTCTTCTTACCTCCGGATTATTGTGAAGGGGAAGATTGAACTACATTCACCTCAGAGATCTGATTTTGGGAGGAGGTAGAGGAGGGTGTAGTCGATTTGGAAAGATATTGAGTTTTGACGGAACCGATAAAACCATCTGCATGAGATGAGGATGATGGCTTAGAAGGATCGGTATTAGCGCGAAGAACATTCGGAAGAAAATCATACAAAGTACTAGATTGGGAATAAACCAAGTCTAAGTGTTGAGCCCGAGCAATGGCTTGTTCCTCTATGACCGCACCACCCATGGTGACACTGCAAGTGATCAGGGGTAACAGTGATTTAGTAAACCATTCTGCCAATAACATGTCAGGAATGATTTCCTTGTTCATCCTTCATCGTCCCCTCCACTCATGAATATGGTCATAGATATGCACAGAGTTAGTTTGACGAAGGGAGGTGAAGAGTTCAGTACCCATATCGTAGCGAATAGGCAGTTGAAAGTGCGTGAGGAAAGACATGGCAAGGGAATTGAAATCATGAAAAGAAGCACGTGGAATTTCAGTATACCACTTTGTTTCCAAACTAGTAAGTGTTCGCTAGAAAAGACGCAAACGTACAGAATCATCCATGAGGGAGTTTGATGAACACCACAAATGGAAATTCATCACATGGTTATTTGGATCTTCACCATGGTTTCCATCAAATTTTGGAATATCAGAAGGAATCTTAGCTGGAATGACTGGCCAAATCGGTGAATGAGAGATAGGATCATTAGTTAACCGAGACAAGTCTGGGAGATCTAGAGTCGCAAGGAAAGGTAGTTGTCGGTTAATGTGCGAATGATACTAGTGCGGCACAGGAACACTGGTAGGACCATAGACTAGGTTAGGTGGATAGTTGTAACCAGTAGGTCCTCCTACATACGGTTATTGTTGGAAAGGATAAGAAGGATTCGATGGTGCATGAGAAACATTGGCACAACCCGGTGGGTTTTGAACATCATAGGCTGGGTGATTTATTTGCCCGTGAGGAGGATAAACATTTTGGCCTTGAGAATGGTAAGGAGTAGATCCTGGAGGCAGATACACATGAGGCCCATGAGGAGGATAAGACTGTGGTCCTGGAGAACTCCAGGTGGTATTTTGGATACCGCTTGGATAAGATTGCCTGTAAGATGTTCCGGAAGGAACAGGATTGGATACTCCTCCTAGTGGGTTATTATACAAGTGCCCCCCAATGTGGGGTTGAGTAAAATTGCTTCCTGAGGATGATTCCCAGGATTGTGAAGGGTTTCCAACAAACGGGGGTTGTCCCCCTGCCAGTGGTGGATTTATGACCGGGGCATAGCTGGCAAACGGAGGTTGCCCTCTAGGAGGAGCATGAACAGGGGGCTGCCGCCTGGCAGGGGTAGGCCCACCATGGAAAGGTATTCCTCCAGGAGGGAAAGGTATGTTGGATAGTGGTTTCCCTCCATCTGGTTGTGTTTGGCCAACAGGGGTTTGCATTCTCGGGTAAGAATATGTCCCGGCAGGATCATGTGGAACATGCGGAGCTGTAGAGTAAAAACTTGTAGAAACGGGTAGAGATTGAAGTTCTTTGGGGATGAGTAGAGGTAATGAGTCCAACATTAAGATGGACTTGTGCTGGTTTAGTAGTAGGGTGAATAACTTGATCAACTGGGTGATTCATGGTTTGACCGGATGGTCCTGTTTCACTAGGAGGGTCATGAGGATGAAAGGGTTGTCGAATAGATTCTAAATGTTCATAGAGATCACGTCTCGATGAAGTCCTCCATACATAACGAGCAGGTGTGGGATTGGTTTCTACTGCGGTGCTAGGACGAATAGGAGTCCTATACTTGTCACCAAAGATTGGTTCCGTGGATCCCATATATGTTTTGGTAAAAATCATCTCTGGAAATTGTGGGACTTCTTCGTCTATGACGTTCCCAAGGGAGTCTAAATGAACCAAAAGTGGTTCGAGAGGAGTTACCAACACAGGTGTGGTGGGATTTTCAACCGTGTCCAAAGTGTCTTCTAGGTTATCTAATGGGGGAGCAATAGCACTTCCGGCGTCAGATGGGTTTTCTACCTCTCTACGGTAGTTGTCTTCTGGAGGGTTATTAGGTAAGGGTTATAGCCTTCCGGAGGCATCCCTTGCATCCTACGTGACCAGCAAAGACCTTTATCGTCTACGGGCTCAATCGTGGAGAATAACATAACACACCAAAAATCTAGGGCCAACTAACAAAAAGAAACAACATGCGCTAATAAAATCTAGGAATCAACCAAGCAAACAAAACTTCTCTCAATGACCGTACTAGTTGGTGATGAAATCCAACATCGCGTGATCAAGTCGAGAAGGGGCTGGGATATGGTGGAACAGTTACAATGGCGACCTGCTTAATGGACTTACGCCTTGGTGCAAGCTTCCACGCAGTAATTGTGGATTTACCCTCCAAGGAGCCCGAGTGAGTTTGACCAATGTCTGTTCTAGGTACAGTGAGACTTCCCTTCACCGTCACCTTATGTAAGTACCTAAAGATTATGGAAACTAAAGACACCAATTCGCAGTGATTCCCTAGGTGGGTACAGTCGACAGTCCGATCTGAAACGCATGGGCAGGATAACAAGTCCGAAATCAATCTGAAAGGCTCCCACACATAATCGTGGGTATACCTTCCAGTGACCCCCAATATACAATCCAACCACTACAAATAGTTGAACCACGGAGGGATAATCTTTGTAACTCACCTGAATGCGACCTCGTGCGTAACCCCTGTGTGAGAGGGGGATCCCAGAAAACCAATAAAACAATTGGATTTGACTCTCCCTAACTCAGGATGCTAATGGTTTTTTTGGAAACTTTGGAGAGTTGTACTCATAGCCTAATCCAAAGTGCCAACCCTAGTCTACTGGTGGTGGAAGATCCTGAAAACAAAAATGTTCTAGATAGTTTTTAATTAGCGTTCATTTTATAGTTGTTCTTTACTCAAAGGGTGCACGAAAGTGAAACTCATGGAATGATGACTCAATGCCCCAAAAGATGCATGAAAGATGATAAGTAGTCATTTCCTTTCAATGAACACCTATTTAAGGGAAAGAGAAGGAGTCATTTTCACTTTCAAACACTAATATGAAAAGCCCTCTATCAATTGGTTCTTAATCGAATCCAATGCAATGCTAAAACATTTTCAACAAATGCCTTCTAATATGCAAATCAAGGACTAAAATGTATCTTTTTCATTTGTATGTGAATGATAACTAATTCAATGCAAAAAACTTCTCCTATCAACTACCTTTTCAGATCAAGGAGATTCATACAAGTATGATCAGATGTCGCACACACAACACACACCCTCTTGCTGTGATTGAAGCAAGAAGCAAACAGAAGACAAAAAATGACAAAGCAAACTCAAAAAATTCACAAAAAAATGAGGTGTTCGAAGAATAATGATCTCAAAAAACCAAGTGAGAAGAGTCACAAACTTCATATTTCCTTCACTGGAATTCTCGCTCAGTCGGATAGGAGAGAAGAAAACAATGAAATCAATTTTAAGCTCTCAACAACAAAAACTCAAAAATAATGAAGAAGGGCTTAATATCTGAACAATAAGGTGTTTACTTCTCAGGAGGAAGCATGTCAAAGGTCAAAGGAAGAATCATTGAATCTCAAAGCAACTCAGCAAGTGAAAAAACAGGGTTTGGACCTCCAAAAATTGCAATTTTTGAAGAGATTTTGGGAAAAAAAGGGTTGGCGCTCTGGTATAAGGGCCACCAGAGAGTTATAAAGCTCTGTCTAACACTTCCAGGGAGTGTTTGCGCTCTGCTAACATGGGCAGGGGGGCGCCAGGCTCAAAAAACTCACAAAAAGTCCAAAAACCCAAAATTTTGATCAAATTTTGACAGGTAAGTTGAGTGTGATGGGGTAAAGAGTCAATCAACAAGTGAAATCAGATACGAAGGGGTGAACAAGGTTAGAAAACAACCAAAGAGAAATAAAAGGTCTTATGAGGAAAAATCAAAACCAAAAGTTTTGATTCGATTCTCCCCAGTGGAGTCGCCAGTTTCTGTTGAAGGAAAATCTCCCTACGGACAGGTAGATCTCCTCTTGAGAGCTAGACTCTTAACTCTTAAGACAGAAGATGCTTATCATGGACACTGACTTCCTTTTAGATCTATATAAACTGATGTATGAGGAGGAAGGAGAAAAGAAGTACCTTTTACCGACGTTTGTCCCTGCATGCTTCGAGTTGAGCTCCAATCTTTCGCTCTTCGATCAACCCTGTAGACAAACAAAGTACGACCACTTCCTACTCTATCAAGATTAGTCTGAAATAGGTCTATCTACTAAAGAGACAAATTCATGTGATATTGAACACGAATTAGAAATAAACAGGCCAAGCAAATTATATTAATGAAGACAAAACGTTGCTTACAGTCGTAGATGGATTGCAGCAGTTTCGTCAAGTCCTCCTTGTCTAACCCTTGCACAAAAGATCCACGATCTGAATGATGATAGCTTCATTGATTTCTCACTATGAGATCATAGGTCTCTTGTTTCCAAAATATCTTTGTTCCAGCACCAGCTATAAGATCATAAGTTTGGTGTGATTCTCCCTTTTCCAGTCCCCTTTCACCATGAGAAAGCTTGCTTATATAGCCTTGGAGAGACTTTAACCACTTGAGATATCCTTGGGGAAGTTGAGGATTTTCCTCCTTCAGTTGAGGATCTTCCCTAAGATCATGGCTGGACTAGAAATTCAAATCCAACTTCCTTCCAAGAATGAAAGGATCCTTCCCCCATTCATCTCAACAACTTAACAACTGCCCAGAATAGGCAACGCTCCCTCAAAAGGGTCATCATAGCGTTGTAGCGCTCCCTAGTAGTTTTTAGGGGAGAACCAACACTCCTAAAGACACCAGCACTCCCTCAGAAGGGCCAAAGAAGCTTTATAATGCTCCCAAACAGTGTAAGGGGGAGCGCCAACACTCCCAGAAGAGGTATAGGGGAGCACTCTCCTTCAAAAACTTAGTTTTTTGAGTGTTTTCAGATGGAAAAAGGTTCATGAGCCCAGTTAACCTTTCCTCTTCTTCCAAATCAAGTGTTTGACATGTGCCAAGTGTCCTCCTGATGTCGTTTATAGGCACAACATAAGCATCATGGCAGTGTGCTTCCTTGACACTTGCGACACTTGTGAGTAAAATATGACACTTGCGACCTTTGTAATGACGACACTTGCGACACTATCAAAGTGAGTATTTTTTATGTGTAACAACAGGGAAGAGCATTTCTTGTTTTCTAGGAAGAGGAATAGTAGTTGGATAGAAAAGAGGCCATCAGTTTCCAAATCTAGGGGATAAGCTTCAACGACCTCTAGCAATTTGGGATACCTATCAACCTTTTCCATATTTCTTGCAACTTGTTTTTTATTTTTTAGTATGTAGGTTAGATTTGTATTTGAGATAGGAGCAGTTTTGGAGGATACTTCTCTATATAGTTTTATGTTAAAAACTAAAATGTTTTTTCATTTTTAGAAGCTCAAGAGAGATCAGGGGATCAACCTTGGGGTTAGGATACTATTGTATGTTTTATTTTTATTTTTTGGATATATTCTATATATCTTTATCCGAGTTTCAACTTTGTCTCAAGAATCAATTGTTTTTCCTATGTGATCATCTATTTTCTCTCTTGATTAAATGTAATTAGTTCTTACACCTGATGTATTAGGAACTCTTGTATTCCAGATTCATGAGCAGTAAAATATTTGATGCAAATGCATGTCTTATATTCATTATATTTAATCACCTTAATTTGGTGTTGGGATTGATTTTCCAGTTATTAAATATTATGTTGTGTGTGTGTGAATTAAGCCTGATCTGAGATTTACACATTCATATATGTTTCCTTCATATCTTCTATTCTTTTTTCAATCCTTGGATTATCGAGTATTGGACACAATTTCCTTTGCAAGAGTATAGTTTGTATTTCAGAGGGACTTCTTGTGTTGAATCCATGCCCAATGATATATAGTTCACTGATTTGTAGTGAGACTACTTATTTCTCCCTTTCTCATACATTATTGTTGATCCTGAACATAAACCATATTTTATCATTCATATCTAAATGGGTATTGGGCTTATCATCTAACATTCTGAGGGTAACTTCTAGTAATAACAATTTTGGCATTGTTTCCACGGAGAAAAGACATGAAGATATCTTCCCCGGGAGAATGAAAACAGGAATAGATCTAGTCTTTGATGGTGACCAAGGGATGGTTACATGGTTTGTACTGTAATCATTCACATGGTGAATCCACTCCATGAAGGAAGAATATGATAGAAGCACTTCTAGTTCACATTTTCAAATGCAATGGAAGATATTCTGGCTCGAAGGTATGCATTTTGTTACTTTTGTTATATATTTGGCTTTCCAAATCTTGTACCTAATAGAGAAGTATGGAAACATTTCCTTTCGAGGTTTGGGGGAAACAAGCATGATCATCTCGGTGAGCACCTGTTGGATTTTCACCCGTGTATGTTTGGGTTAAATATTGATCACTAGGATTTTCTTATTGAAATGTTCATATTTTCTTTGGAAGGACATGCTTGGGAGCGGTGTAGAAACCTCCATGTTTCTAAAATTTATTCGCTGAAATATTTTAATATTTTAATACTGCTTTCAATTGTTATTGCAAACAAAATTATCATGTTGATATTATTATGAATAATTTTGTATGGAGTTTAATCTTTTATATAAAAAATATGTCAACCTTAAAGATAAGGATATTTGTGATCAAGAAATTGTTGGGGAAGAAATTGGTCCTCAAGATCTTTAAGAGGTTTCTTATGATTTTCAAAATGATATGCTTTCTCAAGAAACTGAAGTTGAAATAAATGAGCAGACCCCTAGCATGTTTCTTGCTAAAAATATTCTTGTTTCTGATCAACATGAGGGTGTGTTTAATACGGTGGAAGTTCCTTTTGAAGTCAATAAAATCAGCCTACAACAATCTTCAGTTTTCCAAGAAAATGGAATTGGCAGCACTAATACAACATAAAATATTCAGAAACAGTTCAATTTTCAGTCTAAGCAAGGTGATGAAGCTTTGTTAATGTATTTCCTTTTTTTTGATGACCCTGTGGAAAGATTCATGGAGATGCATTGGAGTCAAAGTTTTTATAATTTTGACTTCATAAAAGTTGATTTTCATATTTGTAAGAAGGGACTATTATTTCATACATGTTTTTGTTCTTCAATGTCTTTAGCTATATATATGCTCAAAGGTGAAAGAAAAATGCAGTTTTTAAACCGGATCCTTGTATGGCTTCATTAGAAGAATGACTTCACTTGAGTAAAGAACAGTTTTAGAATAGGAGTAGGATGAATAAACTCGACACTTGATCATTTGGTGTGCAGTTGTTTTTAGTTTAAAGTGAGTGTTTTTCAATTTTCAATAAATTAGCAGAGGTGATCTCAAGGGATGAACAACTCTCAAGTCATAAAAAGGGATATAGACGTTGTTTTTAGTTTAAAGTGAGTGTTTTTCAATTTTCAATAAATTAGCAGAGGTGATCTCAAGGGATGAACAACTCTCAAGTCATAAAAAGGGATATAGATTGCATAGATGGAATGGGCGAAGGCACAAAAACAAGACGAAGGCACAAAAACAACAAGTTCTTGGTAGTTCGTAGGGAGCATGCCATCCCCATGGATCCTATGTTGACAATTTCACAACGTCGTGCACTTTTTGCAGCAGCACTTTCGCAGCACCATGGAAATTTCACAACGAATGTTTTGAAGAATTTATTTTTGCAACATCGGGAAGCTAACATCAAACACTTTGTGCTAATTCAATGATTTTGTAGCGACATGGCACTTTTTAAGAGCCTTCAAGTTTCGTATCGCCATCATGTTAGTTGTTGGCACCATTGTTGTCAAAGACCAAAAAAATTTGGCATGTGGGAAAAAATTTATAAGGTGGGAAAATAAAAAGTGGATTTTCTTGGTCAATTTGGCTCTGGATCTTCGGTGGAGTATTTTAATTGTTTTAGCAAAAATATTTGTGCCCGAAGGCCTTATCTACAAGTATTCAAGCCAAATCCATGAGCTATCGAGCTAAGAACCAAACAAACCAACACAACCAAATCCCAACACCCGAGACCAACTGTCAAGCCGAGGAGAATCCAACGATGGCATTGGGTTGCACCACGCGTCGAAAAACATCTCAACCATGGGCGCATATCAACAAGATCCTTTTCAATTCTTATCGCCAATGTCGGATTAAGGCCATGGGGCAAATAAAGATAACATTCAACATTGCCCAAATCCTATGAAATCAAATTCCTGATCACTCAAACGAAAAAGGAGCTTTCCCATGGATCATTAAGCAAAGTGTAAGCTCCTAGGTGTGGAGGAGATTCAAGGTGCAGGTGGAAATTTCACAACCAATGAGGGAAATGACAACATGGCATGTGTGTGTCAAGTGGAAAACGTCTAGATGTAACACCCAGGCCCAGGTTCGAGCCAAACACTAACAAAGTCGATTCCCATTGTTGAGAAGAGCGCCCAGACCTGTTAAATTTCAAGGAGCATTCAAATGTTGAAGGTTTCTATGTGATTACATATTTCAAGCATTGGTGATAAATTGATGTGCAGGAAATGCGCCACCAAACCAAACACGTGAGATCCAAGTTTCATCCAAGGATGTCAAGAAAAAATACATCAACTTCCATGCATAGGTGCCAAAAGCGCTACATGTCAAACATATTGAACAACAAGGGGAATCAACCGGTCCTTTGAATTTGCATACACATGCACAAAATGTAGTTTCTGGTGGAATTACTTTTGACCTACGAGGGATGTCAATTTGCAGTCAATGATTTTCTCACTGAAATTTGCCGTAGATTATTTTCTTGTGTCATGAAAGTTTGAGCTCAAGTGTCTAAGCGCACAAGTGTTGAGAACATCGCCTATCTACCAAGATTAAGCCAAATATCATTTGTGCTAACAAATTTTCAAGTATAAATTGCAGGGTTCGGATGAATATGTTGCTAAGTGGAAGTTTGCATTTGTATCATTGGGTCATCCTGAGAAATTTCAAGATACAAACATTGTGCTAAGAAGAGAGATGTTTATGAATGTTGAAAGCATTCCCAAGGTTAAGGAAGTTGAGAATTCGAGATGAGGATAAGGTGACAAAGTATAAAGTGCCTGACACATATCATTCAATGAGGTGATTACTTTCCATATTTCCAGGCCAAAAAATTATCGTTTTCAGTGAGTAACTTTAGCACGGGGCAGAGCATTGCCTGTTTTCTAGGTAGAAGACTATTAGTCAGATGGACAAGAGGCTATCAGTTTTTGAATCCATGGGATAAGCTTCAAATACCTCTAGCAATTCGAGATACCTGGAAACCTTTTTACTCTTACTCTATCCTTTCATTGTACTTGATCAATGATTGAGAATGCTCATGAATTATATCAACAATTATCATTAACTTCGGCCTTCGGCACTTCGGGTATTTGCTGGTAGTAGAAATTGGATATCCCTGAAGGACTTACTCACGGAGTGACGTAGCTTGTTGATTTCATCGTTGACATGGCACTTACTGAGTGGTTGCAATGTGTCACCTAGATTTGTGACTTTTGTATACCTAAAGTTCCAACTAGACCTTGAAACTTGTCACCATTTGAATGCACCACATGTCCTTGCTGACGTGGTATTGCTGATGTGGATCTCCTGATGTGTCACATGTCCACCTCCTAGATTTGACGATCATAGGTATTCCAGATCAATGATTGGCTAGATTTCGTAATCCGAAGATCAACGAGAGTTCGTGACTTCGAGACTTCGGGGCTCCATAGGTCCAGGTAATTGTTACTCCAATTTTCACTGGAGTTGGTTAGCGCCAAAGTGGTCAACATGTTTCTTGGTGTGCTATGAATATATCAACTTCTGAAGGAATTTCCTGATCCGATGGTCGACGAGAGTTTGTGACTTCGGGGCTTGGACCTTCGGGTAGATTTATCTGTTCTAGTCTCCTTTTCACTGGAGTGGTCAGTTCCATAGTTGACCATGCATCCATCATTTCCACAATCGATGGTCTATGACTCTTAGTAGTTGATCCGGCGATCTATATTTAATCTAGATCTCATGATCTAAATCATTCCCAAATCCTCAACAGACGACCACGGTTATTCTCTTCTTTACGCAAGTTACCTCTATGATCCGACGATCAAGTTTTGCATCTAAATTGTGGATGAATGACTCCCGTTTGCTTGATCCTTTATAAAGGTTTTCTTTACTCATAGAACTTTATATCTTTTGTTATTTCAAATGCGCCATCTCTCCTGAGCTTCAATTAGCGTATCTTCCTTCTGATCTATTCATCGTTATTTCTCCTGAGCTTTTAATAATTGTTTGTGCATTCTTTTATGTACTAGTATTCAGTTACTAACCCTCTTGAGATATTAATTCCCTGTTTTTCTTTACTCCTTCTATACATGGATTTTCTCCATGCTACCTCTCCTGACATTTAGAATCATAGGATCATTTTTTATCCTATTGTGATCATGAATTGCTTCTGCCACAAGGTGATCTTCCTCTGCCCCAATGTGATATTCCTTTTATCTGATTATTGTACATGTTTGAATCATGTTTCCATCAATGGAAACATACAATCAATAATGCCAACATGGAGCACAAGGGTTTGATGGTCAAAACTATGCCTTTTGGAATAAAAGAATGAAAACATTTTTACAAGCATAGAGATTTGATGTTTGGCAGTGAGTAGTAGATGGATATCCATCTCCAACCACTCCCCCAACTGACAAAGATGGAAAGAAACTCATAAAAAACAATTCAAAGGATAAAGGAACCATTCTAAGAAGTCTGGATGATTCAATATTTGTCAAAGCTATGCATTTCAAGACTGCAAAGGATCTTTGGGATAAAATTAAAAATATTTACGAAGGAGATACCAAGGTCACAGGAGCTAATCTTTGAATTTTTAGAGATAAGTTTGAGCAATTGAATATGAAGGAATATGAAGATATTGTAACCTACAGTCTGTGAGTTGATGAAACAGGGAACATTATTAGAGGACTGGGAGAAGAAGTTGATGAATCAATGGTTTTTCAAAAGGTTCTAGAATCTCTACTTATGAGATTTGATCCTAAGATATCATCCCTGGAAGAAAGAACATATATTGAAAATTTGAGCATGGATGAGATATAGGGAATATTCACAGCTTATGAAATGAGGATAAAACAAGAGAACCAAGTAACTAAAGAAGTAGTGTTCAAAGAATCCAAGAAGACAAATAAGAAAAACAAGCAAAACTCAAAGCCAAAGGTATGCTTCCATTGAAATGTTTTAATTGTGATGTTATTGTTCATTTTACTTCTAAATGCCCTTATTCTAGGAATACAGGTAGTGATGAAGAACAATATCCTAAGAAGAAAAAGAAAAATCAAAAGGGAGACAAGAGAAGGAACAAAAAAAAATTCTCCAAGAAGAGTTTCTATTCAAAGGAAGACAAGTCCTCATCAGACGAGGATGATGATATTGATGATGACTTAGAAAGAGTACTCTTCATGGAAGTAGAAGATGATAAAGAAGATTTTAAAGAAGAAGGATAAGCCGATCTTAGAGAAGAATTAATCAATGTCTTAGAAGAACTAGGGAAAGAAAGAAAGAAAAAAAAGTCACTCAAGGAAAAATTAAGAAAGAAAGAAATATCTCAAAATTCCAACTCAGAAGAAATCGATAAAATAATCACGAAGTTAAAAATCCAGGTAGAAGAATATAAAAGGATTGAAGAAACACTCAGAAATTAGTTAGAAGATAAGGGGAAGATGATTGAAAGCTTGGAACTAGAAATAGTGACTTTAAGAAAAGATCTTCAGAATATTGTTATGCAGCAATATAACACTAAGATATTGGATGATATCATCAGTATTCAAAGGCCATATTATGACATGTCCAGGCTAGGATACAACCATATGCAGACTGAGAAAGGTTAGAGCTCCAAGACGATAAAACTGGGAGAAAAACCAAGAAGTTATGCAGAAATCGTTAGAGGAACTATCAAGAAAGAGGAATACAGGAAGACTCAAGAAGAAAATCACAAAGGAACTGGACCACCTAGAATATTTAGAAAACAAAATAAACAATCAAGAAATTCTCAAGAAGAAGAAGGCTTCATAAGAGCAACACCATTTAGAATATCCCCTATATCCAGGTATCAAACTATTTTTCTTGGTTTATGTTATTCTTGTAACAATTTTGGACACAAAGCTAAAAACTGTAGAGCCTATGCCAAGAATAGAAGAAACTATGAAGGTTATTCAAACAACGGTTATCCTAAAAAGTCACATGAAACACAGAACATAAATCACAACAGTTTTGGTTCACTAAGTAATGAGGTAGAGTGCTACAAGTGCAACAATTTTGGACACATGGCCAAGGATTGTAGACTGGATATTCCTCCAAGGGAACCAAAATAGAATATCAAATAGGAACCCGAAAGGATATGGATAAGGAAGTAGGATCAATTCAACACTGAAGAATGCTTGCTTGCTCTACAAGTGAAAAACAACAAAAGTGGGTGGTATGTTGACACTGGTTGTTCGAAGCATATGATAGGTGACAATAACATGTTTCTGACCCTGAACAAGGAACAATATGGATCAGTTTCATTTGGAAATTATAATTCAAATCGAATTATAGGTAGAGGCACAACCAAGCTTCGAATCAAATATTCCAAGGCATAAAACCTTCTACTGGTCAAAGATATGAAGCTCAATATTCTAAGTATAAGTCAAAGGTGTGATCAATGAGAAAAAAAAAAATTGACTCAGAAAAATGTGATATAAGGAAGGAAGGATCAAACAAGTTGGTGGCTACAACTATAAGAACCCCAAACAACATATATGTCCTTCATGAAATTGGAAATGAAATATGTTGTTTAGGGAAGGAAAATGAAATTTGGCTCTAGCACAAAATAATGGGTCACATGAAATTTGATAACCTTGTCCAAATCAAGAGGAAAGAATTAGTGAAAGAAATTCCCGAGATTTTAAAGCCAAAAAATACTCTATCTAAGCATTGTCTACAAGGAAAACAAGCTAGGATCAAGTTTAAATCAAAATATTACTCCATGACAAAACCATTGGAGACTGTACATATTGACCTATGTGGACCAACAAGAATGAAGGGATTAAATGGCGAACAATATTTTATGCTACTAGTTGATGAATACACAAGAATGACTATAGTTTTCTTTCTCAGGAAGAAGTCAGAGACATTTAAACACTTTAAGATATACAAAGAGATGGTTAAAACCGAGATGGATTTAAAAATCAAGTATTTGATATCAAACAATGGAGGAGATTTTACATCAAAGGAATTCATGGATTTCTATGGAAAACATGGAATAAAAATACAGTTCTTAGGAGCTAGGACACCTCAACAAAGTGGAGTTTTCAAAAGGAAGAACAAAAAAATACAAGAAATGGCCAAAACCATGTTGAAGTATTCCAAGTTGATTGACATTTTTGGGGCATAGGCAGTACATGCAATAGTTCATATTTTGAATAGAGGAATGCTAAAAAGTAACAATGATAAGACTCCCTACGAGTTATGGAAAGGAATACCGACAAATGTGAATCATTTTAGAGTATTTTTAAGCAAATGTTATATCAAAAGAGAAGATGGAAGGCTTGGAAAATTTGACTCTCAAATTGATAAGGGAATATTAGTTGGGTATTCAAGAAAAACAAAATCATATAAATTCTTTAGTCCAAGACTCAACAGAATAGTGGAAAACATAAATGTAACAATTGAAGAAACAAATGAAAAAAATACCAAATAAAGAAGAAAAGATTCATAAGAGTAGGATGATGAAGAAGTTCTAAAAGAAGAAGATATAGAATAAGAAGAAACAAAAGAATAAGAGTATCCAAAAGAAGAGAAAGAGGAAGATGAGTAGAAGATACCTCCTAAGACACCTAGCTGATGAGTGCATAATAATCATCTACCATAACAGATTATTGGGAATAAATATGAAAGAGTTGAAACCCAAAGAAGAATACTTTCATCCGAACAAAAGCATATAACACTATTATCCATAGTGGAACCAAGACATTTTGAATAAGCCAACGATGATGAATTCTAGGTCAAGTCTATGGATGAAGAAATGGATCAGATAGAGAAGAATGACACATGGTAACCGGTTCCAAGACCAAAGAACAAGAACGTGATTGGTACAAAGTGGGTTTTCTGAAACACACTGAGCGAGGATGGACAAGTAACCATAAACAAAGCAAGGTTGGTATGCAAAGGATATGCTCAGATTGAAGGTATATATTTTGAAGAGACCTTTTCCCTAGTTTCCAAGATGTAAACAATCAAATTGATATTAGCGTATGCATGTTCCAAATAAATAAAGGTGTATCAGATGGATGTAAAGTCATCCTCTATAAATGGGGAATTAGAAGAAGAAGTATACACCTAACAGCCTGAAGGGTTTCTACTATAATAAAAAGGAAGATTTTGTTTGGAGGTTGAAGAAAGAATTTTATGGACTCAAGCAGACCCCCAAAGTGTGGTATTCGAGATTGGACAAGTGCCTATAGCAACAAGGATTTAGGAAGGGAAATGAAGACAACAATATCTACATAAAAGTGGATCAAGAAAATATATTGTTAATTTAAGCTTATGTAGATGATATTATCTTTGGAAGCGATGAAGACAAGATGAGTCAAAAATTTTCCAAAGACATGGATAATGAGTTCAAAATGTCTTTTCTTGGTGAGTTGAATTTTTTTGGGGGATTATAAATATGTTAGTGTGATAAAGGTATTTTCATCTCCTAGACCAAGTACATCAAAGAAATTATAAAGAAGTTTGGAATGGAAGACTGTAAACCTTTAAGTACTCCTATGCAGACCAATTGCAAGTTTAGCAAGGATGATGAATCTAAGGATGCAGATCAGAGACTCTACACGTAAATGATTGGCAACTTAATCTATCTAACAATGTCAAGAACATATGTGATTCAATCAATTGGATAAGTTGCGATATTTCAAGCAAGCATTGAAAGAAACACATGTTATGTTAGTAAAAATAATATTCATATATCTCAAAGCAACAAAAGATTTTGGATTATGGTATCCAAAAGTGAATGATCTATCTTTGTTTGCCTACATAGATGCATATTGGGTAGGAAACATTGACGATAGAATAAGTACAAGTGAAACAAATTTATACTTAAGTGATTGTATGGTATCATGGTTGAGCAAGAAACAATCATCAGTATCCTTGTCCAAAACATAAGCAGAGTATCTTGCAACAACAACATGTTGCACTCAATTTATTTGAATGAAGAAAAACTTGCAAGATATATAGGCAGAATATGGTGATCCTATTCTGATATTTTGTGATAACACCAGTGATATTAGTATCTCTAAGAATACATTAATCCATTCCAATACGAAGCACATTCAGATCACGTTCCACTTTCTATGGGAATAGGTTACAAAGAAGAACATCAAGCTAGAGTGCATTGGGAAAAAATAGAATATTGGAAATATCTTCACCAAACCTCTTCTGAGGGATACCTTTGAGCATACTAGACATACAATTGAGATAGTTTATGCCCCACAATGATACACATAGCATCAATCACAGTAATACAGGGGGAGAGAAGCAAAAGACATGAAGAATCAAAGTAATGAATCTCTTGAATTCTTTTCAAATACATTAGATATTTACATGAGGAAGCACCATGAAGATAAAGTAGAGGCTTGCAAATAGGAGGACTATCCACAAAGGATAATTACCCTTTTCCATTGATGTCAAAGGGGGAGAGAAATAACAAAGGCATGGAAACATAAAGAAAGAACAAATTCATGGAGACAGTGGGAGAAATGGTCATAGGGGGAGAGATGGTCATAGGGGGAGCATGATTATTCCCATTCCATTAGTTTTGCCATCAATTCCAAAGGGGCATATTGTTGAAATATTGGTTTTCATTTATGTAAACCCTTGAATAAATATAGTATCCCTAAAGGTATGGTTATGAAACCTGAAGTTGATCATGGAAAAAGGTAATGAAACACAGTGCAAATGTATGTAACTCACTCACAGATGGATATTCCCCATCATACCATATCCAGTGATAGATGGCATGCCATGTGGTTCCTCACAGTTGAGGATTTAAGGCCTCATGAAGTTGGAAGCCCCAAAGATTGGTTATGAATCGCTTAAACAAATACAAGTCTGGGTCAATGGGTAAAGTGGTTATAACAAGAAATCCCTAAAGTAAGGAAAGACATTATCTTGAAAAATTATAAATACAAGACAAGACATCCTTCACAAACACACTCAAGTTCAATGTTTATCTATCTTTCAAGTGTTTTTGAAAAATTGTTTCATGGTGTATATGAGGTAGCGAAGTCTGAAGAAGTATAGTCTGAGGTAGAAAAGGGAATTCAAAGAAAATATTACTTTCTGAGGTCATCCATGACTTACAGTGAAGGAAGGTGTGAGCATCCATGAGTTACAGTGAAGGAAGGTGTGGAAATCCACAAGTTTCAGTGAAGGAAGGCACATACATCCAGAAGTTTCAGTGAGGAAAGTTTGTGGATCTATGAAAATCCCTTGAAGAAGGTGCCATCTCTTGTTTGTTGAAGATGATTTGTAGATGTTGGTATGTTGGTCTTTGATGATATACTTCAGATCTTCTTCTGGAGTAAATGTATTCTTTTTATGGGTTTGTTTGAGGATTTCTTCATGTATGATATCTCATATGATTAGGGCATATCTTGGATGCCTCTTGGGCATAGGGTTGCCTATGGTTGAGGTGATATATGCTTGAGACATATTCTTGGTATTTGGTCTATGGATGTTATGGTTCTTTGTTAGATTCACAACTTTATGATATTGGCTTGCGGAACATTCTTTAGTGATTGTATATCATTGATGACATGGTACAGACACATGATACATTCTTAGCTACTCATAATTGATGTTATGGTATTTACATTTGGCATATCTTATGGTACATGATTGATGCATATTAAACTACATTTGTTGGTACATGGTTAATGGATGATATGGTATAGGTTTTGATATAGCATATGTCGATGATCAGTTAAAGGTCAAGTGATAGTGGCAGGTTGGATACAATGATAGGTTGACAGTGATAGGTTGGATACAGTGATAGGTTGATAGATTGCAGGTTGATGTGACAGTGGCAATGGCAATGACAATGACAATGATAATGATAGTGGTATTGATTGTGTTAGTGACATTTTGTATACACTTACATTTCAGGGAAGTAGGATGGGGCAAGGAGAGGGGGTTGTAGCTCCCTTCCTTTTGGTGTCAGAGAACACAGGGAGTTGGAGCTTCCTTCAGGTTCGATATTGAGAATCAAGGGGTTGTAAACTCCTTTTGGTTAGAGACATAGAGTTCAGGAAATTGTAGCTTCCTTTAGGTTGGATCTTATAAATAGGGGGTTGGATCCTCCTTCCAATTGTAGCTAGAGAATTGGGAAGTTCGTGCTTCCAATTAATGTATTATTTGATATATAAAAAAAAAAAATTGTGGTTTTCTCCCATTTGGGTTTCCATGTAAATTCTGGTATATTGTGTTTCTATGGATGTCTATTATGCTCTGTTGATTTATAATTCTCATTATATATTCATGATATACTAATAATGAAATTATTCTCTGCTTCCAACAAGAATATCTTACCAAACAAGCAGTGAAACAACATATCTAAAGCATGCACAATAGCGGTTAATTATATATCACGAATTTCATAGTTATTTTCATGATTTTTTAGTTTCTTTGGTTCATAAGCAATCACATGATCATCTTGTAATAAAAATCTGCATAACCCTTCTTTTGAGGCATCATTACAAACCATATAATATTTACGTGGATATGTTATCTTCAATATAGGTGTCATTTTTAATAATTGTTTCATTTTTTAAAAGATCTCTTGAAACTTTTCTGTCCATTTGAATATGATTCCTTTATTTTGAAATGAATTTATTGGATAAGAAATTTTGGGAAACCATTCTACGAACCTATGGTAATAACCTGTAATTCCCATGAAAGATCGAAAATATGACACATCCTTTGGTACTAGCCATTCTAGGATGGCCTTGACATTTTCTGGTTCAACTAAGATTCCTTCACCGAAAAATTATATCTCACAAATATTGTACCTTGTCCTGGTAAAAATTACACTTACTAAACTTTGCATAAAGTTGGTGTTCTCTAAGTTTATGCAAGACCATCTTTAAATGTTCTTCATGTTCCTCTTTATTTTTTGAATAGATCAATATATAATATATGAACACACTTATGAACTTGTATAGATACTTTCTCAACACATTGTTCATCAAACACATAAATGTAGCAGGTGCATTTGTTAAACCAAAAGGTACCACTATGATTCATAGTGTCCATATCTAGTTAGGAACACAATTTTATGAATGTCTTCTTCTTTGATTCTAATCTGGTGACATCTTGACCGAAAATTTATCTTAGAGAAAGTCTTAGCTCCTACGACTTGATCAAACAAGTCATCATTGCGAGGAAAAGGATATTTGTTTTTAATAGTCATCTTGTTGAGTTGTCTATAGTCAATACATAATAGGAAATTTCCATCCTTATTTTTGATAAATAAAATGGGTGCTCCCCATGGAGGCACACTGCGTCTGATATATTGTTTATCTAATAGTTCTTGAAGTTGCAACTTGATCTCTATCAGTTCTGGAGTATGCATTCGGTAAGGGGCCTTAGACACCAATGAAAATATAGGTACTAATTCTATGGTGAATTCTATGTTTCATCTATGAGGTAATCAAGGAATTTCATCCATAAACAAATACTAAAACTCTTTTAGTATTGGATAATTAGATAACAACTTCTCATTCATTTCTTCAATAGCTTTGGGTATCTGCATAGAATAAATCTAACAAACTTTCCTTGCATTACTTTTTATGTGTAAAGAGGATATCTATCTTAACAACACACCCCATGATATTCCTTTTACTATTCTATTTTTTCCAAAAAAATCTACATGGTTAAAGGTCTTGTCATGGCAGTTTACAAGAATTGAATATTTCTCCAACCAATCCATTCCTATGAGAAGATCATAATATCCTACTAGTAAAATATTCATATCTAAACTAGTATCCATTCTATCCATATTCACTCCATAGTCTTTTACCATTTCAACAACTTTTCTTTTTGTTCCTGTAGCTAACTGAATTATCTAGGATTTCTTATGTTTTACTTTTTTGAGTTTACATTTTTCTACCATTGTAGGTGAAATATAACTCAGAATTGCACCAAGGTCTATTAGAATATATATAGGTTTCCAATTTAACACACCTTCAATCTCCACCATGGAATATTGGCGGTCAAATTGTCAATTTTTCAGGGCAACTTTATTCTTGTGAATACTTCTAGTAATATCATTTATTGTTGTTGATTCTTGAATGTTGTGTACTACCTGAATTTGTTTTTATTTAGAGTGAAATTTCAGTACAAGTTAGGTTCTTTACAACCCCAACATTGAAGAGGCTCCCAAACTATCTCACTAACTGTCTTATTCACAAAATCTGTAGGTTTTTTTTGTTGTGAACAGATACATTTTTTTATTAATTAGGTTGGTTGTCATTGATGTCAACTATTGAAGAAAGTGTTAAGGGATTTAATTTTTTTTTATGTCTAATGGTATTAAGGTCAGTATATTTGTAGGTAATACTATTCTATATGGATAGTACATGTCATGTCATTTCCAGTGATATGTGGAACATCACATAAATCCTCATGGTTAGAGAGTTTTGGCCTTGTGAAGTTAGAGAACCCTCAAGAGTTACCTAGAAGGTCGAAGAATTCAAATTATTCTAAAATTCCCTAGAATAAGTTGACTAGTCAAGTGGGTGAAACTAGGAGTTAATCATGGGTTAATTTGTTGCAATAAGAAAATAATTAAAAATAAATTAGTTGCAACTAGAAGTGGAGAACTTAATATTTGTAGCAAAGTGGGTTAGAAGTGGACACGTGGTTAGAAGTGGGTTATCCCTAAAAGAAGGAAATTGGGTTAAGTTGGTTAGTGATGAAAACCCTTGTGGGTTGTCACAACCTCCTAGTATAGGATCAAATCTCATGAGAGACGAAGTGGCTCGCGGGTCCTTTCAGAACCCCTGGACTCTCTACCACACGCCCTTTACCACACACTGCATGGACTTTTCCTATTCCTGAGGGTAATTCTCCTTTCTTGAGGCTATGCACGTAACCACATGATAAAAACCAATCACTTAACAAAAAGGACTCTAGGCTCCATAACTTCAGGGCTCCGAGAGAATTTTCTCCAAACAATTATCCACTCCAATGCGCTAGAGTCATTACCAGTCGAATTTGGTCATAAAGTTATATTAAGAGGTGAAAGTGGATATTATCCTATCCTTCCCCTGATGGATAAAATCAATAGTATGGCTGGTGGGGATTTTCCTCCCCTTCATGATCTATGGTTGACAAAGGCTTTTGGGCTCTGGGATTTGGGATATTTCCGGTCCACACAAAAACACTCAAGTTTACTCGGAGAATTCAATAACTGAATAGCTTGAAGATCTATGACTCACTCTTGTCCAAGGATCTATGGTTGAGATTAAATACATACTTTGACGCTCTAGGGCTTCTTCACTCAAACAACTACGAAAAACTCCTGAATGGTCGAACCTATGAATTGACGAAAGGCTTGGGGATCTATGGCTAATGCTTCACTAGATATATGGCTGAGGTTTGTGGATAATATTGATGGCTCATGAGAGTTCAGGATCCCGACAAGAAAACTAGACCATCAATTATTTCCAAAGGATTTCGAGGGTTCTTTGAGCTTCACCTAGGATATTTAATCTTGCTACTTTTCTTGAGATTTATCACTTTGATGAAGTGAAATTATGCTCACAATTGCACATCCCTTTTGATATTTTGACCCTTAGATTTTAATGGTCTGTGAAATCCTTGTGATAACTCTCCTGAGTTTTTGAGACTAAAAAAGGTTCAACATCTACACACCTTGCACTGGCACTGTGCACACCTTGTGCTATTTCTCTTGAGCTCTGTACTTTCTGTTGGAATTACTATGACAACTGAGAGGGGGGGGGGTGAATCAATTGTTACTGTGCTTAAACAATTTTATGCCTATTAAAATATTATTAACCTTCTCCAAGTGATCATCAATATTATGCAAGACATGAGCAGTAGAAATAACAAACATCAATCATAAATATGATATACACAGAGACGTATATTCACGAGGAAACCCATAAAGGGAGAAAACCTCTTCTTCTTCGAATGATAGGTAATCTTTTAAGTTCTATACACCATCTTTATTTGAGCACCAACTCAAAATAAGGCTACAACCTTTTCTTTAACAAGCTGCAACTTGTTGAGAGCACCAACTCTCTGGTTTCTCTAGCACCCACTAGAAGTAAGCACAAAATCCCTGAGTGTTCCAACACCAACTCGATGGAAGCACCAACTTCCAGTCACACATGCACCTAATTGTATAACAGAGAACAATGATTCTCCCTTGCACCACCCTAGCACCATGGTTTTTCTGGATGTAACCAGATGGAAGCTACAACTCCCTGTGTTCAAGAACCCACTTGAAATTTTGAGGAAAAAAGTCCTCCCTAGCACCACCCTACCACCCTGATTATAAATATTTACTTGAATAAGACCTTACAACAATACAAACATTTCAATGATTACCACTTCTTCTCTATTTTGCAATTTTTTTCTGCTTCTATCTGTTCATGCTTGGCTCCACTTGTTGTCTGTATCCATCTTCTCTTCCTTTGTTCTTCTCATGCTCTTAGGTTCTCGTACATTCTTATGTTTTCACCATTTCTTCTCTTTCCAGCTTGTGTTCTTCATCTATACATATTTTCGGCTCTATTTCTGCTGTCTTCTTGATCACATACAGTTCAAATTATTTTACCGAGAAACAACAACCTATTTCTTCCACAACATTTTTATTTTATTCTTGCTCTCATTATCTATTACACTCTTCATATCCAATGCTCAAGTCGGGAATCTCAAAAACGCTTAGGCATTATGATTCAACCACTCAGGAACAATGATTCAGTTAGTGTAATTGAATCATAACTGATCAAGAAATCATGAAGTGAAACAACAACCCTTCAATCAGATTCTATTTGATCAACGTCGTTGGATTATACACTAAGAGGCCCTTATGACTTTTCAGTGTGTAACCTCCGATGTGGAGCCTAGAAGCGCTAGATCCTTCCCTTATCTTCTGCTGATGTGACCTTGGGTGATGATATCATGTGACCATGTGAATGCGGGCATGACCAAAGGTGGTTTGAGATCAAACTATGTTATGCCCTGCAATTTACCTCGAGCCTCCATGTGTCCTTTCTCCAAAACTGTGGTTTTAATTCCGACCTACCCTTAACTTTTTAAAGTCTGCGCACCTTCAATCCCCACAATGTGATGGGACCATTGATCTCACGATCTTGACGGTGCTCTTGACCAAATGGTTTATATATATCCTCTCAACTCTGCAGATCAAATCTATCCTTCCTAAATCAATGGATGTGATTTACTTCATGATCCAGGCTCCGGGAATTTCAAATCTCAAACTCTGCTTTTCTCCATACGCCAATATTCTGGAGTCGATGATCTGTAGACACCTGTCCTTATCAATCAATGGCTCTATATATAATTTGGGAATTTGACCTTTCAACCTGATCAACGATTTTGTGACCCCTTTCTCGATTAACGGTCGAGAACTCCTTCGGGTCTCCAGACTTCTGAAATCTCAAGTCTCAAACTTTACTTCCCCTCAAAGTATGCATATTACTGCCATGTTTCCTCTTGGATTGGATGATTAAGGCTTACTCCAGGTCTTTACCCCGAGTCCATAGGATTACGCCACATCTTTTCTAAATCAGACTTCCCAGATTTACTTTGGACGATCTGACGCTTGAGTTCTTCTTTGGAAAATCTGACGAATGAGATCCTCTTCGGATGAACTGATGATTGAGATCTACTTCGGATGATCTAGAGGTAAATAATGTATTTCAGCTCTCCCGGATTCATGTATTTCAAATATCAACAGGAAATTCTTGAAGAGATTTCTACGGATCGTAACCTCCTCATAATTTTAGAACCAAAACAAATGATGTTCGTTTAATCAAGATCTTATATCAATGACTCGATCTGTCTGCGATGCATCTTTTCCTTCTATTAAATCCAATGGCTATCCATATTTTCTTATCCTATCTGATGCAGGAGCATCACCAACTCATCAAGCGAGCCAGCACGGAGCGGAAGAAAGATGGATAAGACAACATGAATTTTGAGTTTCTTTGGGGACTGTTGCGCAAATATTAAATGAGTCATTTTAGAAGAGGTGCCTTTGTATATTGTAATGGACCTTGAGCCTTTAAGCTCTCGTCCTTAGGTAGATAGTCGACATTTAATGTAGTTAATGTTGGTATATAGGAATTTAATTTCAGATTTGATAGTTTTAGAGTCCAAGAGGGAAAATGGATATAGACACCCTCATTGTATCATTGTAACATGAATCCCTGAGCATAGAAGAGAAGCAGAAGAAGAGAGCATGCAGAGAACTGTATGAAGAACACCCATGTACATGCATTTGAATTAATAGAAGAAAGATTTGATTCAAATTCATGATTTGTGTTGTTTCTCTGTGTATTGATGTTATGCTCATGAATGTTTGATTCCTGTCATACATTTGCTTTTATATGCTGTGTATGTGATTTCATGGTTGAATTGAAGTCTGAGAGGGTGAGTGAATGAGTTTCAATTGTTTCTCTAATTGAGCCAGAGGATTCCTGCAAGGAGTCTAGTTGAATTGTCTGCAAGGAGTGCGTTGACAGAAGGCCTCAATTAGAGATAGCTTTTGTTCTTATTTCCTCGAAGGCGAAGTTAGGCACAGTGCCATGCAAGGAGTACGTAGGCCAGGTAAAGGTATCAGTTTTGCAAACCTAAGTGAAGTGTTAAAGACTCTTTTTGCGGGAGTGCGCAGAGTCAAGAAACTTCAACACTCAGTTGAGGTTGAAGGGTTTCCGCAAGGAGTGTGTGCAAGAGTTTTCCAAGAAGACTAAAGTCATGGAAAATCTCAGGAGGAGTAGGCCTTCGAATCCACTGAAGGGTAAGCGTAGGGAAGATACTTTTGGAAGTCCAAGGGAAGCGTCGCAGGTTGGTGAGCAAGTGAACATGTCTCATGGGGAGACACTTCTTCATTTCGTGGAGTTACAAAGGGAAGAGCGCACGGTCAGAATCCTTTGAGGAGGATTCGTGAAGTTCCGTGGACCATTAAATATCATGGAGGTGCAGGGAGGTTACAGTGTAAGTGTGGAAGAGGTTCAAATCTCAGGAGGGGTAGAGCCATCGATCCGATTCGAAAAGACCATCAGATCTACACGTGACATCGCATATCGGGGAATCGCGAGTCGAAGCATCAAGTTGTTGCAACGGGAATTGCGATATCGTGATCCACGATATCCCAACAAGCTCAGAACCATCCATTAGTGGGGACGCATGTTAGGATATCCCGAGGAGTCGGAGTTCGGAGCATCGGGGATTTCGAAGGTAAGAAACTCTTGCAACTTGGAATCGCGAAACGCGATATCCTGATGGAAGGGTTGTGTGGGGCCACAGTCGGAGTTAGGGGGAGACAGGTGGCACACCATATCGGAAATCAGGAAAAGGAAGGTCCTGAATCCATCGACATCAGGATTCGCGATCCTGCAAACTCCGAAATCTCGATAAAAAGTGACGGGAGTTAAGGGGATGACTCGCACGAGTGTCGGAGTTTCGTCACGTCGGGTATCGAGAGTCAATAAATAAAAGTTCTTGATATCGCGAGTAGCGATATCCCGATAAGGAAAATCCCGACAAAGAAGAAGTCCCGACAGGGCAAGATAAAGTCAGCGTTGACTGGCCATCGGGTCTCGAGGTTTCGAGAGTCCAGGGACAGACATTGAACTTGTGAAACCGTGAGTTCCAATCCTTCGATAAGTAAAGGAAGGGGGATCGCGTGAAGAGAATTTGTGGATGAAGAATTCCCGATAGGGAATTAGAAGAACATTTGGGTTCTTTGGGCCGAGGAGAAAGAAGATCCTGAGGGAGCGGGCGTGCTCTGAGGAGTGCGGCTGCGCCAGGTGTGGTATCAGAGCAGGAATATTTCTTTGCTTTCTGTAGCAGAGAAGAAGGAAATTCGCCATGCCTCCTAGGAGAGAAAGACAGTCACCTGATCTGGAGGATAGGGAGGTGCGAAGAAGAGGCAGGCAGGTAGCAAATCCAGAAATGGAAAGGCAAATGAGAGATCTTCGAGCAAGACTCGAAGACATGGAGACAGCACAAAGATGCATAGCCAATGCAGGGGATCTTAGTGATTCTGAGAGTGAAGTTGAGGCTGAACGAGAGGAGGAAGTTGCAGCCGAGGATGCAACAAACGAGCAGT
>ML777426.1:121767-139658 GCA_009831015.1 Picea engelmannii
TTCCAGGATGGGTGCCAAGGCAAAGATGGACATTCCAATCTATGAAGGAAATCTGGATGCAGAAGATATTTTGTATTGGATTAGATCTCTTGACACCTACTTCGACTATGAATATATCGAAGAGGACAAGAAAGTAAAGCATGATGTCATGCGCCTGAAAGGACATGCAACATTATGGTGGGATGAGCTACAAGCAGACGCTGCAAAGGCAAGCAGAAGATTAAGAGTTGGGATTGAATGATTGCAAAGATTAAGGCAAAGTTCATCCCAAGATATTATCAAATCACTTTATTTAGGAGGATGGAGAACCTGAGACAGAAGTTGATGATAGTGAAAGAATACACTGAGGAATTCTATCGACTGAGCATCAGGGCAGGTCATCGAGAGAGCGATGATGAGAAGGTTGCTATATATCTGAATGGTTTGAGATACGACATTCAGGATGAATTGAGCATGGTTACCATCAAAACTGTAGAGGATGTTTATCAGATGGCTCTGAAAGCAGAAGAGAAGCTGAGCCGAAAGCAAGGACAGTGAGGGCGAGGTAGGAGTCAGCCCAGAGGCAAGGTAGTTAACCAGGATAAGTACCAGAAGCCCAAGGAGGAATGGAAGAAACCTCAGGGTAAGATTAAGAGAGGTGGATCCTCACAGAGAGGACCATACATTGAATAGAGAGGGAAACATACAGATAAGAGAGGAGATTATGCTGATGAAAACACTTTTCCTCGTACCAGAGGTAGAGGAAGAGGGAGAGGTGGAGTAATCACATGATTCACATGCGGGAAGAATGGGCACAGGTCATTCGAGTGTCCTGAGAAAAAGAAGGACATCGGAGAAGCTCACATCACCGAAGCGCAGAAGAGGGATGTTGAGGCCGAAGACATAGAAGGCGGAAGGTCATTGATGATGCGTAAATCTCTCTTAACACCTGGGAAGGAGGTGGAGGACTTAGCTCAAAGGACTAGACTTTTCAGAACAACGTGCAAGACCAAGGATAGGGTATGCAAGGTTATCGTGGACAGCGGTAGCACAGATAATCTCGTTTCAACCGAGATGGTGGAAAATCTGGATCCCTAGACAACTGATCACTGGAGTCCATACAAAGTTTCATGGCTACAGAAGGGACATCAGGTAAGTGTCACTAAACAGTGTTTAGTCGAATTCAAGATAGGTGGATATAATGATAAAGTACTCTGTGATGTCATTCCCATGGATGTATGTCATTTATTGCTGGGTAGACCATGGAAATATGGCAGAAATGTGGTACATGATGGGAGAATGAACACATATACTCTAGAGAATAATGGGAGAACCCATATGTTGCTTCTGATAAAGGATAAAGAGGTGAAGCCGGAAGTAAACAACATAGTACTTCTCATGAGTGGGAAGGAACTTCTTACGGAAGTGAAAAGGAAAGAAGATCCATAGTTCTTTGTGGTCAGAAAGCCAAGGATTGTTCTGACTAGCGCAAGAGTTGATGATTTGCCAGATGAGATTCAGGAACTACTGGAAGAGTTCATTGATATCATAGTGGATGAATTACCTCGTTTGTTGCCACCAATGAGGAGTGTGAGTCATCATATAGACCTCATACCAGGAGCCAGTTTGTCGAACAAAGCCGCGTACAGGTTGATGCTACAAGAAAATGAAGAGGTTAAAAGGAAGGTCCAGGAGTTGTTGGACAAGGGGTTAGTCAGGGAAAGCTTGAGTCCATGTGTCGTTCCAATGGTACTCAGTCCAAAAAAAGATGGAGGCTGGAGAATGTGTACCAACTCAAGGGAAATCAACAAGATAACCATTAGGTATAGATTTCCATTGTCGAGGATGGACGATTTAATGGATTGCTTGAGCGGAGCCAAATATTTTTAAAAAATAGATTTGAAGAGTGGATATCACCAGATTCGCATGAGGGAAGCCGATGAATGGAAAACATCGTTCAAGACAAATGAAGGTTTGTATGAATGGCTTGTTATGCCGTATGGCTTAACAAATGCATAGAGTACCTTTATGAGGTTGATGAATGAAGTCCTGAGGGAATTCATCGGAAAATTTGTCGTCGTATATCTGGATGACATACTGATTTTCAGTAAGACAAAGGCTGAACATATGAAGCATTTGAGCATTGTGATGAAGAAGCTACAACAGGAGAAGTTGTTGATAAATATGAAGAAGTCCTCATTCATGAAGACAAAGCTCATTTACTTGGGTTTTGTTATATCAATGAATGAGTTGAGGATGGACCCGGACAAGGTAGAAGTGATCAAGAATTGGCCATCACCAAGAAACATTTTCGAGGTGAGAAGTTTTCATGGTTTGGCTAGTTTCTACCGGAAATTCATAAGGAATTTCAGTGGAATTAGCGCAGCGATGATGGATACAGTGAAGAAGCAACATAAGTCTTTTCACTGGACAACAGAGGCTGAGAAGAGCTTCAATCTATTGAAGTGGAAGATCATGGAACAACCAATTTTGGTGTTGCCCAATTTCCAGAAGACGTTTCAGGTGAAATGTGACGCAAGCGGGTTTGCCATAGGAGCGGTCATGAGTCAGGAAGACAGGCCGGTTGCATATTTCAATGAGAAGCTCGATGAGGCAAAATTGAAATACTCCACGTATGATAAGGAATTTTATGCTATCGTACAGGCACTAAAGAAGTGGAGGCATTACTTGATCCCAAAAGGATTTGTTTTATATAGTGATAATCATGCATTGCAGTTTGTGACTCAACAGGAGAAGTTGAATCAGAAACATGCAAAATGGGTAGAGTATATGCAAAATTTCACATTTGTGATCAAACACATTTCAGGTACTGCTAACAAAGTGGCTGATGCTTTGAGAAGGAAATGTTTGTTGCTGCATGAATTCTGAGTCAAAACATTGGGTTTTGAAAACCTTAGGGACATGTACGCAGGTGATGCAGATTTTGCAGAAGCGTACGAAGCAGCTGAGAATCCAGTTCTCAGGGACAGAAGACCTTGGCTAGACTATATGATCCAGGAGGGATTGTTGTTCAGAGGCAATCAACTGTGTATTCTGAAATGCTCCATGAGGGAGAACTTGTTAAAAGAGAAACACAATGGTGGATTAGCAGGACACTTCGGTCACGATAAGACATTCGCGAAGCTGAGCGAATCATACTTTTGGCCGGGAATGAGAGCATATGTCAAAAGGTTTGTAGAGAGATGTAGAGTTTGCTAGAATTCAAAGGGGAGAAAGAAGAATGCAGGTTTCTATCAGCCATTGCCCATACCAGAGAGGCCATGGGAGGCGATAAGCATGGATTTCGTATTGGGGTTTCCAAGGATGCAAAGTGGATTTGATTCCATCTTTGTAGTAGTGGACAGATTTTCAAAGATGGCACATTTTATTCCATGCCAGAAAACTAGCGATGCGACTCACATCACAAATCTGTTTTTCAAGGAGGTCATTCGACTTCATGGATTTCCGAAAAGCATAGTTTTGGACAGAGACACGAAATTCATAGGGCATTTCTGGAGGACATTATGGAAGAAGATAGGAACTAATTTGATGTTTATTTCTGCTTATCATCCTTGGATGGATGGACAAACGGAAGTAGTGAATAGAAGTCTGGGAGACTTGCTGAGAAGCTTGGTGACAGAGCACCATGGCAGCTGGGATAACATATTGCCATAGGTAGAGTTTGCATACAATGATTCAGTAAATCGAAGCATAGGCAGAAGTCCATTCCATATTGTGTATGGTGTACAACCAAGAGGAGTTTCTGAACTGAGAGATTTAGAACAGACTGTGACTAGCAGCGCTAGTGCAGAAGATTTTGTTGAGGCAATGAAGGAACTTCACAACCAAGTGAAGCAGCGACTAATAGATTCAAATCAGGAGTACAAGCATAGAGCATATCAGCACCGGAGACAACTTCAATTCGAAGTTGGTGATCTAGTTCTGGCACATTTAAGGAAGGAAAGGTTCCCGAGGGGAACATACAACAAGTTGAAAATGAAGAAAATCAGACCATGCAAGGTCTTGAGAAAATTCGGGGAAAATGCTTATGCGATCGAGTTACCTGATGGGATCAGGATATCTCCGATATTCAATATCGCAGATTTATACCCATATAGGGCTGGAGAAGAAGAGACTGGAACTGAGGAGCCAGTGATCCAGTGGATGAAACAATTACCATTTGTAGAAAAGCTGCAAATGGAATGCATACTGGACAAGAGAGTGGGTAAGAAGACCAGGAGGAAAGAATACTTTGAGTACCTGGTCAAGTGGAAGGGCCACCTAGTAGAAGATGCCAGTTGGGAAACTGAAGCAGAAATACATAAGCATGGACAAACCATGCAGGAGCTCATGGATAGGAGCCCATGAAAGTTTTCAAGACGAGGAGTATGATGCAGGAGCATCACCAACTCATCAAGTGAGCCAGCACGGAGCGAAAGACAGCTAGATAAGACAGCACGAATTTTGAGTTTCTTTGGGAAATGTTGCACAAATCTTAAATGAGTCATTTAAGAAGAGGTGCCTTTGTATATTGTAATGGACCTTGAGCATTTAATCTCTCATCCTTAGGTAGATAGTCGACATTTAATGTAGTTAATGCTGGTAGATAGGAATTTAATTTCAGATTTGATATTTTTAGAGTCCAAGAGGGAAAACAGATATAGACACCCTCATTGTATCATTGTAACATGAATCCTTGAGCATAGAAGAGAAGCAGAAGAAGAGAGAATGAAGAGAACTGTATGAAGAACACCGATGTACAGGCATTTGAATTAATAGAAGAAAGGTTTGATTCAAATTCATGGTTTGTGTTGCTTCTCTGTGTATTGATGTTATGCTTATGAATGTTTGCTTCCTGTCATACATTTTCTTTTATATGCTGTGTATGTGATTTCATGGTTGAATTGAAGTCTGAGAGGGTGAGTGAATGAGTTTCAATTGTTTCTCTAATTGAGCCAGAGGATTCCTGCAAGGAGTGTAATTGAATTGTCCGCAAGGAGTGCATTGACAGAAGGCCTCAATTAGAGATAGCTTTTGTTCTTATTTCCTCGAAGGTGCAGTTAGGCACAGTGTCGTGCAAGGAGTACACAGGCCAGGTAAAGGTCTCAGGGTTGTGAACCTGAGCGAAGTGTTAAAGACTGTTGCTACAAGAGTGCGCAGAGTCGAGAAACTTCAACACTCAGTCGAGGTTGAAGGGTTGCCACAAGGAGTGCGTGCAAGAGTTTTCCAAGAAGACTGAAGTCATAGAAAATCTCAGGAGGAGTAGGCCTTTGAATCCACTGAAGGGTAAGCATAGGGAAGCTGCTATTGGAAGTCTGAGGGAAGTGTCACAGGTTGGTGAGTAGGTGAACGAGTCTCGTGGGGAGACACTTCTTCATTTCTTGAAGTTACAAAGGGAAGAGCGGACGGTCGGAATCCTTTGAGGAGGATTCGCGAAGTTCCATGGACCATTGGATCTCACAGAGGTGTAGGGAGGTTACAGTGTAAGTGTGGAAGAGGTTCAAAGATCAGGAGGGGTAGAGTCATCGATCCGAGTCGAGAGGACCGTCAGATCTACACGTGACATCGCATATCGGGGAATCGCGAGTCGAAGGATCAAGTTGTTGCAACAGGAATTGCGATATCATGATCCACGATATCGCGAAAAGCTCAGAACTGTCCATTAGTGGGGACACATGTCAGGAGATCCCAAGGAGTCGGAGTTCGGAGCATCAGGGATTTCGAAGGTAAGAAACTCTTGCAACTTGGAATCGTGAAACGTGATATCCTGACGGAAGGGTTGTGTGGGGCCACAGCCGGAGTTAGGGGGAGACAGGTGGCACACCATATCGGAAATCAGGAAAAGGAAGGTCCCGAATCCATCAACATTAGGATTCGTGATCCTGCGAACTCCGAAATCCCGATAAAAGGTGATGGGAGTTAAGGGGACGACTCACACGAGTGTCGAAGATTAATCATGTCGGGTATCGGGAGTCGGTAAATCAAAGTGCTTGATATCGCAAGTAGCGATATCTCGATAAGGAAAATCCTGACAAAGCAGAAGTCCCGACAGGGCAAGATAAAGTCAGCATTGACTGGCCATCAGATCTCGAGGTTTCGAGAGTCCAGGGATAGACATTGAACTTGCAAAGCTGCAAGTTTCGATCCTCCGATAAGTAAAGGAAGGGGGATCGCGTGAAGAGAATCTGTGGGTGAAGAATTCTCGATAGGGAATTAGAAGAACATTTGGGTTCTTCGGGCTGAGGAGAAAGAAGATCCTGAGGGAGAGGGTGTGCTCCGAGGAGTGCGGTTGCGCCACTATCCTTCCACTTAATTTGATCCGATGATTGATCAAGATTCAGATAATCAAATACTCAAACCTTTTTTCATGTTATCCTATTCTTCACCTAACTTGATTCGATGGTTGATAGATATTCGGGTGATCGAATTCTGAATCATTTTTCCCCACTTATTCTATCCTTCCATTAATTCAATTCGATGGCTGACGGAGATTCAGATAATCAAATTCTCAAACCTTGTGCCCCATTTATCCTATCCTTCACTTAACTTGATCTGATGGATGACAAATATTCGGGTGATCGAATTTTCAATCGTTTTGGTTTGTCCTATGGAGACGTTGATCATGATCATGTTTCTGTACTATGCTTTTCCTTCTAATCTTTGATCTCTACATATTATTCGCTTCTCCTCCGGATCTTATGCTTTTCCTATTTTACATTGTCACTGATGTTCTTTCCATCAATGAAAATAACACTCTTCCTATAAAACATCCAAGCAGTCTCCCCCTTTGGCATTGATGGCAACCATGAAAGGATGCACTATTCTTCTTAGACCTCCAACTGTAGCATCCAGACCACAACTTTTCTCCCCCTTTGATATCAATGTCAAAGAAAAATGAGAGTGACTATGTTCTCCCCCTAAACAAATATACAATGAGAAATCTCCCCCTGATCAAATAAACTGTTTTAACTTGATAAAAGGGTCACACCCAACTTCTAGTGTAGATACTCAAACTGAGCTTTTGCAAGTGATTTAGTGAAGATATCAGTTATCTATTCTGTGGAACGAATATAATTCAGCTGAACAACTCTGTTTGTAACCCGATATTTGAGAAAATGATACTTTATTGGTACATGCTTAGTATTTGAATGAAGAACAAGATTCTTTGAGAAACTAAAGGCACTGGTGTTATCATAGTGAAGTGGAATGGGATCAGTATAAGTTACCTTCAAATATGCAAGATTTTGTATCATCCACAAGATTTGAGTGTAGAAAGTAGCAGAAATAATGTACTCTTCCTTTGTAGTTGATAATGAAATAGATCCCTACTTATTACTAATCCATGCTACTAACGAATCACCTAAGAAGAATGCACCTCCACTGGTGCTCTTTCTCTCATCCAAATAGTTTTACCAATCAACATCTAAATATGAAGTTAATTGAAAATTCGGATTTCTAAGATACCAGAGACCATAAGTCATTGTACCCTTCAAATATTTGAATATCCTTATGACATATTCTAAATGAATTTGTTTAGGAGCATACTTATAACAACCTACCATTCCAAGAGCTTGCATTATATCAGGACAGGATGTTGTGATGTACAGACGATTGCCTATCATTGATCAATATGTTCTTTGATCAACATCAGGTGAAATATCATCTTTAATGAGCTTGCAAGCAACCACCATAGGTGTACTAACAGGAGAGGAATCTTCCATATGAAACTTCTTCAACATATCTTTCAAATACGTTTCTTTAGAGATAGATAGCCCTGTAGAACTCTGATTGATTTGTAAACCTTTAAAATATGACAGTTCTTCTATCAGGGACATCTCAAACTTAGTTTGCATAGAATTAGAAAACCACTGAACTAAAGGGTCATCGGTACATCCAAAAACAATGTCATCTACATAAACCAAAACAAATAATAAATCATCACCTTCAGACTTAATGTATAGATTACTATCAACAATACCTTTCTTGAATCCTTTGTCCTGTAGAAATTTTTCCAGTCTATAATACTAGGCTCGTGGTGCCTATTTCAGTCCATATAATGCCTTTTTCAACTTACAAACATAGTCAGGATTATCTGTCAGTGAAAATACTTTAGGTTGCTCCACATATACATCTTCTTCTAGATATCCATTAATAAATGTTGACTTAACATCCATCTGATATACTTTAAAGTTCCTATGACATGCATAGGGAAAAACTATTATGATGGCTTCCAATCTTGCCACTGGTGCAAAGGTTTCATCAAAATCCCATCCTTCAACTTGTGCATACCCCTTACAAACCAATCTGGATTTATTCCTTACAATTTGTCCTTGTTCATTCATTTTATTCTTGAACACCCATTTGGTTCCAATTACATTCTTATCCGCGGGTCTAGGAACAAGCTCCCAAGTAATGTTCTTCTCAATTTGATCCAGTTCCTCATTCATTGATTTTAACCAATTTACATATTTAATGGATTCCTTAAATTTCTTGGGTTCCTCCATGCATATGAAGGCTATATTTGATTGCTTAGTGTCTTTGATTATCATTCTCCTAGTTTGTACACCTTTGTCTTTCTCACCAATTGTCTGACTTGCAGGATGATTCTTTTGAGTAATTCCGGAGAGAGGATTTGATGTTGTCTGCTGATTTGAGTCTTCCTGAGTATTTGTATCTTCATCTGACTTAGATTCTTCTCTTTTTGATTATTGGACCTTTTCATCTTCAACTTCAACTATATCCTATGTTGTTGATTCAACACCGCTTACATCTCGTACCGGGATTTCTTCATCAACTTTTATGTCAATACAGTCAACCAATTTATGAAGCCTCTTATTATAGCATTTGTATCCTTTACTGTTTGTAGCATACCCTAAGAAGATACCTTCATCAACCCTCTCATCATATTTTCCAATATTTTCATAATTTTTTTTGATATAATACTTACTCCCAAAGACTTCAAAATGTTTGATTGAAGCAGGTCTTCCAAACCATAGTTCATAAGTAGTCTTGTCACTTTGTGGCCTGAGATGAGATTTGTTAAGAATATGTATATTTGTATGAATTACTTCGACCCAATATGTCTGGGCAATATTCCTTTCATTCATCATTGATATTGCCATCTACTGAATTGATCTATTCTCTCTCTCAACTACTCCATTTTGTTGTGGAGTCCTTGGAATAGTATACTCTCTTTTTATCCCATGTTTATCACAAAACTCTTTGAAGTCCCTTGAACTAAAATCTCCTCCTCTATCAGACCTTATTACCTTCAATCTTTTTCCTGTTTGATTCTCAGTCAGAGCCTTAAACACTTTGAATTTTTCAAATGCTTCAGATTTTTCTTTCAGAAAGGCAACCCATGTAAGTCTAGAATAATCATCAATACTCAACATGAAGTAATTTTATTTTCCTGTACCTTCCTTCCTTGATGGTCCACATAAATCCATATGTACTAACTGAAGAGGCTTCTCTGTTGATGCAAAGTTCTTAGATTTAAACCGTGTCCAAGTGAGATTTCCTATTTGGCAAGGTTTTCATACAGAATCATATGGCTTTGATATTTTTGGAGGATTTTTTACTGCCCCACTATTTCTAAGTTTGATTAGATGATCAAAATTTAGGTGTCGAAGAATCCTATTCCATAACCATCTTTCATCATACTTTATTAAGTGTCATTCTTCTTTTTCTTCTTTCAAAACATAGACATTGTTTTTTGTTCTTATGCCTTTTGCAATCAACTGTCCTGAATTCACAGATTGTATTTTACAATATATAGAAGTGAAAACAACTTTACATCCTCTGTCACAAATTTGACTGACACTAAGCAGATTATGTTTTAGACATCTACAAACAACACATATTGAGCTTTCCCTTTTCCATTACTTAGACTTACCATTCCTTTACCTTTGATTTTTCTTGGTGCATCATTTCCAAAGGTTACATTTCCTAATTTTCTTTCACTTAGATACAAAAACTTACTTTTGTCTCTAGTCATGTGTTTGAAACATCCACTATCAATATACCATGGGTTCTTTTGTCTTTGAGCTGAAAATATTAGACTACATTTTTCACTTTCTTTCTTTTTCCATGTGCTAACATTTCTAGCTAAGGGTTTTATCCTTGGATCTTCTTTGTAATTCTTCAGATGGTAGTCTACAGTTGTGTGGCCGAAGTTATGACAATTATAGAATTCGAGATCATTTTTCAATATGTCAAAGTGATTGGTGCAAATTTTTCTACTCATTGGTTGTTTAGTTCTATGTTACAAATATTGTTTATTTATTGATCTCCTCAGTTGCATGTCTCTAAATGTAATTTGACAATTTGCAATCTTATGACCAAAATTAGAGCAATAAAAACAGTAACCATGGAATAAATTTTGGTACCTAAAGGATGGCCTTCTTCTTGGAATTTGTTGGTCCATCTTCTGATATATTTTCTTTTTATCAGGGATCATCTTGTGTTTATTATCTTTTGGTGGTAGAGTACTCACATGGTCTGATTGTCTGATGACTTGGAACTTGATCATCTTTACTAGCTCTTTTCTTTCTATTTGTTTTCTTCTTGAACCACTTACATAGCTTAAACCAGTCTTCAACAAAGGAGATCTTTGTTTGCTCAGAGTGTCGTTTAGTTCTGCGGAGGATTTAAAGCTTGGAATATTTTAGAGATACAATGCTTTAAACTTATCGATCTCATTTATGGTTTTTACTACCTCTTCTTCCAAGGCTTCACATCTTGCCTTCTTCTCTGATAACTGTTGTTTTAGAGTGTCCTCTATTTTATTTTCCTCTTCTAACTCCACTTTTAGTAGGGAAAAGTGTTATCCACAAATTTTGTCATTGTGATGATGTCATGATGATGTCATGGTGATGGAAAATCAAGCTCTTTACCAAGAATACTTTCCTGAGAAAAGTTACAGTTGTCCTATTCCAGAATTCATACTTTGAAACATGTTCGCAGGCTGCTTATACATTCACCTGCGGGAATGACTGTTTCCCGCAGGCTACCTTAAGCTGGGGTGCGAACTTCCCACACTGTACTCATGGTTAGGGTGAGAACATGATTTTAAAGGGGAAAAAGATAAAGATCTCGAACCTTCTAGAAGGATGAGTTGGCTTTCGAGTGGTTACTCAAGTACTGTCATTCCAGATATCTTGGGATCATTCCCTATCCAATTAACCAATCTATCTCTTCCTATATATTGAGGATATTTCTCATGGAAAGGGTTAAGCTAAGAAGATCAGCAAGTTAGCAAGATATTGATTAAGAGAATTAGAGCAAGACTGTATGGAGGACTGATGCTACAGCAACAAGAGACAACAGCAAGGTCATCACATGTGGTAAATTTTCTTCATACATGAGCAAGTGTGTGTGTCAGAGCTAGAATCCGTCGAAACGAGACCTATGACATCAAGGCTCAAGTTGTAAGTTTCTCTTTAAATTAATGCAATACAGTAATATGTCCCTTTCCCATAAAAATGATGTCATTTTATTACATAATTCCTTGATCATATGTATAAACTAGTCATTGAATATCTTAACTTGTCTTTACTTCGATTGGTTCGTTTTGTTGTGATCTGGACGGGACGAGAGCATTGAAGAAAAGCTTGGAACAACAGAGACATAAGGAAATCGTTCATAAGGTATGTCCATAGCCCTTATCTCTTAGTTCATTCAATAGGCTAGATCTAGGGAAAGTGTATTATTCTGTCCTGTTTTGTTCTAGATACCAGGTGGATCTAGGGAGGTCGGTTAGTGTCTACACCTACAGACTTATCCTATAACAAAATTGGCGACTCCGCTGGGGAACTATCCCTTTTGTCTTTTTGGTTTTTGAACTTTCTGTGGCCATTTGCTCTGTTTTCATTTTTCTCTTGATTTGTCTGTCTCAGAGTCCTCAGGATATCCTGAGAGACCTTCTAGGTCTATAAGCCAATTTGATTTTTGTTGGCTCTTTCAAAATTTTCATTAGTTTCAGGGATTCCCGCACTGTGTCCATTAACAGCCTGGGAGAACCTTGATTGTTTGCACCCTTCATATATGTTTCAGTGCGGATAGTTCGCAAGCTGCATCAAAGTGGCCTGCGGAAACCATAGTTTCTCGCACTGTACCCACAGTAGCCTGCGAACATTTTTTGAAAATTTTTGGATCCAAGTTTTAACCCTATCAATAGCTCATGTATGTTGATTTGGACCTCTTTGGCTTGTTGAATCAGTGACTTATCTATCTTTTTATATAATTGACTTGCTGGAACTGTTCTAGGTTTTTAGGTCTTCTTCCCTTTGAAACTTGACTTTATTTTCTTAGCTTTTGTTGGCCTTGTCATTCTCTCTGCTTCGTAGAGTTGAGTGCATCTGACTCGCTGAGAACTAGGGATTGGCTGGGAGTTGAGTGTTTGGTGTTTCTCTTGTATTTGTTGGTTCGAAAGGACAAATTTTTCATTTACATTGAGAAGCTTTTTGGTTTGTTTTTTTTTTTGCTTTCATTGAAAGTTTTGGATTGGGTTGTTTAATTGAATCTTTATATTTTGGTTTTCTTTTTCTCATCATTTCGAGTTCTTCTTGGAAAGTGAACTGCATGTTTTCTTTCAATTATTGTTTTTTCTTGTTGCAAGAACATTGAAAATCAAAGTTTTAAGAGTATTGGAGTTTTGCAAAAGACATTTTGACATTGTTCATTGATAAGTGATTGTTTGTATTGGCATCTGAAAGGAAATTGAGCATTGCATTTGCATTGTAGTTTTGAGTTTGATTCAGAAATTGATCTCTCTCTCCCATAACTAGGATTCATCGAATGAAACGAATTCTATTTCATCATATCCTTGCATTATTTGGGTCAGAGTCATACATCACGAGTTTCATTTTCCATTGCCTTTGAGTAAACAACAGCCTGTAAAAACATTGCGTAATATTAAAATTGATCTAGTAACTCTTTTCTAGGGCTCTTTTACACCAACATTTAGCTAGGATAGTGCTTTGGAGTAGGAAGAGAGACACACTGTCCAAAATCTCAAAAACACACAATAGCATCTTGAGTTAGGGAGTGTAAAATTCCATTGGCTGCATATTGTCCTGGGAAGCCCTTCTAACACAAGGGTAAAGCATTAGGTCGCATTGGTGTTGGAAGAGATACTAACCTACTTTGTTGACATCAATGTAGAGATTGCACGTATTACGGGGGTCACTCCGAGGTATACCCACAATTATGAGTGGAAGCCTTTGAGTTAATTTCGGGCTAGATACCCTGCCTTTGCGTGTGGATCGGAATAACGACTGTTTCCCCAGGCAGTACTGTTGTTTTTGGTAACCTTAGTGGCTTATCTCTCTAGGTTCTTACCCAAGGTGACTGTGGAGGGGAAAGTCTCCGCGGTACCTGGAATTGACGTTGATCAAAGTCACTCGGGCTCCTTGGAGGGTATACCCACGATTATGTGTGGGAGCTTGCACCAGGGCGTAAGTCTGTTAAGCAGGTCGTCAATGTAAATTTTCCACCTTAGCCCCACCCCTTCTCGTCTCGTTGTTGCAACGTTGGATTTCATCACCAACTAGTGGCTTCGGTATTAGAAGGTATTGTTTTCTTGGTGATTGCTTCTAGATTTTATTTACTAGGGTGTGTTGTTGATTTCTCGAAGTTGACCTTAGGATTTTTGTTGGGGAGTTGGACATTTGTTTACAATTTATCCCCCGCGATGTTCACGTAGGATGCAAGGTTTGTCTCCGAAACATCCGGAAGCTTCACAACCTTTGCACACAATAACACCTGAGGGTACCCCCGAGGACTCTCCTCGTCCGGGTGAAATTCCCCTTGTTACTCTACCACACGTGGACATCAATGACATCCCTGAAGTTTTTACACCACCTCCACAAGTAGAACCCACTGATCCTCTTGAGGAATTTCGAATTACCAATACTGTAGAGGATTATCGCATTCGTCGTGGTGAACGACCTTTAGGACGATTTCATCTTTCTGGAGAAACTCTTGGTGTATCTTCTGAATCAATTGTTGGGCCTTCTCACGGTGTAGTGGGCCAAGATCCTTTTGGCTCAGGTAATTTTTAACGAGTCTTGTTTGGTACCGAATCCCCTGTATACGAACTCATTAACCCTCCTACGTCTCCTGAACCAGAGACTACAACTTATCATTTTGTTCTTCCTCCCGAGATGGCCCATCTCGCAAATACTACGAGTGTCCAAACCGGAATTACTGCTACTACTCTTCCTCCTATTAATACCCAGAGAACTCCTGAGGCTAATCTGAATTTACCTCTTGGTTACCAAGCTTTAAATCCATCGTTGAATGTTTCCCATCCAACACCCCCACAAACTCCAGCTGGTTCTCCAAGTGGTCCTCAGTTTCCTGGGAATCCTATTCCCGGTTTTATCCCGACACTCCCTCTGCAATTTTTTCCTCCTGGCAATTTTAATCCTAATCCTAGTGGCACTATCCCGACCATTGCACCTAATGTACAAATTCCTGTTGGTGGACAGAGTGGAACAGTTCCATTTCCTTTTCCTTTTCCCGGACATAACACAGCAACTACACAGCCTGCTGTTGGCACACAACTTCTGGGTGGAACTTTTCCTTTGATGGGGGGACCAACCTCACCTTTAGGACAAAACATACCTCCTGCATTGGCCCAGTATTGGAATCAACTTATGAAAAAATTTCCTCAAAATGCTGGGGGGAAGCAAACTGTCCCTACTACAGGCCAACCATATCCAGGGGTGACTAATCCTATCTGGGGTTCTGGTCAAACTACTCAACCCCAAACTCAAGGTCAAAATCCTTGGGGTTACTATCCATTCCAACCACCACCAAACCAACCAGGATCTTCCCTCTGGGGACATACTGCATATGGTCCCACTGGTCTACTGACAGGGCTTCCACCCCAAAGTCACCAGTATCCACAAGTGAATCGGAAATTGCCCTTTCTTGCTACTTTGGATCTGCCGGATTTGTCTAGGATTCTCAATGATCCTATTCGTCACTCTCCCCAATGGCATGCTATTCCTGCAAAGCTTCCATCAGACATTCCCAAATTCGATGGGAAGGCGGGAGAGGACCCAAATAATCATGTCATGACTTTCCACTTGTGGTGTTCGTCCAACTCGTTGATGGATGACTCCATTAGACTGCGTCTTTTTCAACGAACTCTTACGAGTGCTGCTGCGAAGTGGTACATTGAATTACCACGAGGTTTCTTTTCCAATTTCAACACCCTTGCAATGGCTTTTATCACACACTACCAGTTACTGATTCATTACGATACTGGAACTAAGATTTTGACCTCCTTCAAATAAAGATCGGGCACTCATATTTCTGATCATATTCATGAGTGGCGACGAAGGAGACGTCTCATTAAACTTGAGCTTCCTGATCAGTTACTGGAAGAGTGGTTTACCAAGTATTTTGTAAACAAAATTGGAAAATACATTGCTATGGGCGGTGTTGTCACCGAAGAGCAGGCTATTAGTCATTCTCAGTATCTTGATCTCGTTTATTCGCAAACGGGAACCTTGTATGATTTACTGCCTGATCTACCTCGTCCTGGTACTTCTACTACTTCTACTGCTCCAGTTGCCTCACATGTAGCTGATGGTGTGATTGGTTCCACTCATAGACACTCACATTCTGTGTCAACTACAACCCCGAAATCCAATTCTTCTAATGTGCAAAGTGCTCCGTCTCCTTCTCCTCCTGCTAGTAAAACCTCTGATGTGAACGTTGTTCAATCTACGCCGGCCGGTAAGACCAAGTCTAGAAAAGGGAGAGGCAAGAATAAGGAGGGTAAAAACAATAATATGAATGAGAAAACCAAATCACCCCCTGTTGATGACCGGGATAAGCGCAAACCACGCTACCCTTGCCTTATCTGTGGTGAAGATCACTACACGAAGGATTTTCCGAGATGTGCCGAGGTTAACAAGTTCCTTCAAGGAGCACTGAAGCCCTCTACGCCGGATGTCTTGTCCCAACCCTTCCCGTATCAACAACAGGCTTCGTTGGTCATCCATGACCAACCCTCCACTTCTACATCATCTTATGTTTTGATGTGCACTGGTGATTCCACGAAAAACAATGTTGCACTTACCACTAGAGCTAAAGACTATACTCCTTCTAAGGAGAAGGTTGATGACTTACCTCCTAATTTGGTATAGCCTTCTCCACCCAATCCACCTGCGAACGGTCCTCTTCATCTCGAACGACCGAATCTTGATACAGTCTTATGACCTCCAAAAGGTTTCGTTAAGAAGTCAACATTCAATCCTCATGCTCGGGCAGCCCAGAACTATAGCATTGTCGAAGATCTGGCCCAAGCACCTTCAGCGATGTCTGCCCTGGAAGTCCTTCAGTCTTGTCCTGCACAACGAAGGGCGCTGTTGAAAGCTATAGGTGGCATTGACCCAACGGATACGAATCTGATAGTCTTTAACTTGGATGATCACTTTCCAAGGTTACCCCCACAACTTGCGTTTCAAATTCAAGTTGTGGTCTCCGACAAGAGTATTTGCCGGACTGTTATTGATGAGGGTGCCTCTACGTGCGTAATGTATTTTTCTTGTTGGAAATCCATTGGTTCTCCACCTCTAAATGAATCACAAAACACTTTACAAGCCTTCAATGGCTCAAGTTTTAAGCCTTATGGTGTTCTACCATCATTTCCTGTCGCTCTGGAAGGTAAGACCATTCAGGTGGAAGTGGAAGTTTTCGATACTCCCTTAGATTATAATCTTATACTTGGTCGAAGCTGGGTCGATTCTATCCGTGCTGTCGTGTCAACCCTTTTCCGTGTTGTACGGTTTCCTCACCAAGGAAAAGTGGTTACGGTCGATCAACTTGCCTTTTTTAATGTTGATACTCATGTTGGAAATGTGCCTTTCATCGCTAAAACCCCACCAGGTTATGAGAATGTCGGAGTCGGTCTTTTAAAAGACTCTTCACTTATGGGTACTTTCCCCATACCACCACCACCCGATCTTCCACTCCCATTTATTGCATCTATTGATATGATCTCTACTGTACCTCATGCACTTCCAGTGTCTGTTGACCCTTGGGTAGTCCCTGATCCTGGAGATCATGTTCGTTTCGACAATGTCATGCCGTTAAGTCTGGTTGAGTCTGCTTATCAAGCCATTCAATCGGAAACCCCTATTACTTCTTCTTTTGACGAGTTGTCTCCTGATCCTTTCCGTGTCATCTTTCCCACTGATGAGATGATAATGTCCATCATGGAAGACACCCCTTGGGATGATGGACATCATCGTTCCATCTTGTTTCTGGAACAACAGACTCTTGAGAATTATCAGTGGATCTCGACTCTGTCGACCATTGTTGTTATCTCCACGGTTTCCCCACCCACACGAGATGTGTTTGCAGAAGGGAACCTGAGTAACATTTCACCCACGATACCCATAGATATTTCAATGAAACTTGGAATAGTCGAGAATGTTTATATTGGAGCCTCGTGTTCTCCCGACGAAATTGTCACCTATACTTCCTTGTTTAAAGAATTTCGTGATATTTTTGCGTGGAGTTACGAGGAGATGTCAGGTATTGACCCTGCTATCGTTGTTCATGAGATTAAGACATATCCTGGAGCTAAACCAATCCGATAGTGCCTACATCCTGTCCATCCACGTAAAGCAGCAGCCATTAAACTCGAAGTTGAAAAACTTCTTAAAGCCGGCTTCATTTACCCCGTGGCGTTGACATAATGGGTTTCCAACCCCGTACCGATTGATAAAAAGGGTGGTAGTATACGCATTTGTGTTGATTATCGGGATATCAACAAAGCTTGTCCAAAGGACAATTTTCCAACCCCTTTCGTTGACCAAATTGTCGATGACTGTGCCGGTAGTGAAATCTTTTCCCTCATGGATGGATTTTCCGGCTATAATCAAATCAAT
>ML777426.1:146302-167470 GCA_009831015.1 Picea engelmannii
GCTTTCGAGTGGTTACTCAAGTACTGTCATTCCAGATATCTTGGGATCATTCCCTATCCAATTAACCAATCTATCTCTTCCTATATATTGAGGATATTTCTCATGGAAAGGGTTAAGCTAAGAAGATCAGCAAGTTAGCAAGAGATTGATTAAGAGAATTAGAGCAAGACTGTATGGAGGACTGATGCTACAGTAGCAAGAGACAACAACAAGGTCATCACATGTGGTAAATTTTCTTCATACATGAGCAAGTGTGTGTGTCAGAGCTAGAAGCCGTCGAAAGGAGACCTATGACATCAAGGCTCAGGTTGTAAGTTTCTCTTTCAATTAATGCAATACAGTAATATGTCCCTTTCCCATAAAAATGATGTCATTTTATTACATAATTCCTTGATCATATGTATAAACTAGTCATTGAATATATTAACTTGTCTTTACTTCGATTGGTTCGTTTTGTTGTGATCTGGACGGGACGAGAGCATTGAAGCAAATCTTGGAACAACAGAGACATAAGGAAATCGTTCATAAGGTATGTCCATATCCCTTATCTCTTAGTTCATTCAATAGGCTAGAACTAGGGAAAGTGTATTATTCTGTCATGTTTTGTTCTAGATACCAGGTGGATCTAGGGAGGTCGGTTAGTGTCCGCACCTACGGACTTATCCTATAACAAAAATTATTCATTAGGTTTTTTACCATTCTTTTCAAATTGCATCAACAACTATTTTTGTTTTCTCTTCTTAAGTTTGAGTTTGTCAATCTCTTCTAAAGCATTGATTAGTTCACCTTCCATATCAACCACAACTTTTTCATAATTAACATCACTCCCTATGATTATATTATCATAATCCTCTTTGTCCATAATAATAAATTCATTAACCTTATGTTCACAGGAAGAGTCACTATTTGTGTCTTCTGAAGAGTCATCATTATTTACACATAAACTTTGTTTTTTACCAAATCTCTTGGATCTGTACTTCTCTTCACCTTCAGAGTTCTATTCCTTCTTCTTATGTGGACACTTATATGCAAAGTGACCTACATTTCCACAGTCAAAACATTTTAATGGAATCTTTCCTTGGTATTTTCCTGATCCTTTCTTTAACCTTCTCACAAATTTTTCCTCAATATCATCTAATTTTTAATCAACATTCTTGCCTAGTTTAAAAGATGCTTATCTAGTGGTGGATTTATATTTTCTAATCATCATTTCGTAAGTAGTTAGATTTCCTAGGAGTTGATCAATAGACAGAGTTTTAAGATCATCCAGTTCTTCTATTGCATAAACTTTTGGATTAAATCTATCAGGCAAAGATCTTAAAATCTCCTGAACTAAAAATGGATCTTCAATCTTCTCACCAAGACCCTTCATGGCATTCACAAGCTCCTCAACTCTTAAAAAATATTTACTAATTATTTCATCCTCATTCATCTTTAGTTTTTCAAATTTCATTCTATGTGTCTAAATTTTGACATCTTTTACTTTCTCATCTCCTTCATAACTGCTAATAAGTTTATCCCACATTTCTTTGGTAGATTCATGTTGCATGACCTTTACAAATTCAGCTTCAACAAGCCCACTCAAGATAACATTCATTTCCTTTGCATTGAAGTTGAATTCTAACTTATCATCTTTGGAAGCTAACACAACAAGTTTTGTATATATAGTCTCTACAACATCCAAAACATCAACACCTAAGGCTATGATGCATGTTCTCATTCTAACCTTCCAGAAGGAAAAATTTGTTCCATCAAACATACGAGGATTATTGGTTGAATTTCCTTCATGGCCTGTCATGTTTAAGATTACTAATCTACCTTTAAATAAAAGTAACCCGCTTTGATACCAATTGTTGGAATTACTAAGACAACTGAGAGGAGGGGGTGAATCAGTTGTTACTGTTCTTAAACAATTTTATGCCTATTAAAATATTATTAACCTTCTCCAAGTGATCATCAAGATTATGCAAGACATTAGCAACAAAAATAACAAACATCAATCACAAATATGATATACACATAGACATATATTGATGAGGAAACCCATAAAGGGAGAAACCTCTTCTTCTTCGAATGATGGGTAGTCTTTTAAGTTCTTTACATCATCTTTGTTTGAGAATAAACTCAAAATGAGGCTACAACCTCTTCTTCAATAAGCTTCAACTCTCTAAGAGAACCAACTCTCTAGTTTCTCTAGCACCAACTCCCTGAGTGTTCTAGCACCAACTGAATGGAAGCACAAACTTCCAGTCACACATGCTCCAACCTGTATAACAAAGAACAATGGTTCTCCCTTGCACCACCCTACCACCCTGGTTTTTCTAGTTGAAACTAGATGGAAGCTACAACTCCCTATGTTCAAGTGGCCACTTGAAACTTTGTGGACAATGGTCTTCCCTAGCACCACCCTACCACCCTGATTATAAATCTTTACTTGAATAAGACCTTACAACAATACATACATTTCAATGCTTACCACTTCTTCTCTGATATTCAATTTTTTTCTTATTTTGTTTGTTCATGCTTGGCTTCACTTGTTGTCTGTCTCCATATGATCTTCCTCTATTCCTCTCATGCTCTTAGGTTCTTGTACAATCTTCTGTTTTCACCATTTATGCTTTCTCCATCTTATGTTCTTCATCTCTAAATATTTTCGCCTCTATTTCTGCTATCTTCTTGATCACATACAACTCAACTTATTTTACCAAGAAAAAATAACCTCTCTTTGTCATGACATTTTTCTTTTATTCATGTTCTCATTATTCGTTACACTCCGCATCTCCAACGGTCAAGTTGAGAATATAAAAAATACTCAGGCGTCATGATTCCAACGCTCATGAACAATGATTCAACTGCTTAGGAACAACAATTTAGTTAGTGTAATTGAATCATAACTGATCAAGAAATCATGAAGTGAAACATCAACCATTCGATCAAATTATGTTTGATCGGCACCATTGGATTATACACACAGAGGCCCTTATGAATTTTCAATGTGTAACCCCCGATGTGGAGCCTAGAAATTCTAGCTCCTTCACCTATCTTCCGTTGATGTGACCTTGGGTGATGATATCATGTGACCATGTGAATGTGGGCACAGCCAAAGGTAGTTTTATATCAAACTGTGTTTCCCCCAAGATTTACCTCGAGCCTCCACGTGTCCTTTCTCCAAAACCGTGGTTTCAATTGCAACCCACCCTTAAATTTTTAAATTTCATGCACCTTCAATCCCCACAATATGATGGGACCATCGATCTCATGATATTGAAGATGCTCTGGAATAGATGGTTTATATCTATCATCTCAAGTCTACGGATCAGATCTAGCCTTCCTAAATCAACGACTGTGATTTACTTCGTGATCCGGGATCCAGGATTTTCAAACCTCAAACCCTGATTTTCTCCGTACACCAATCTTCTAGAGTCAATGATCTACGGACACCTATCCTTCTCAATCGACGGCTCTACCTCTACTTTGATAATTTGACCTTTCAACCTGATCAACGATTCTACAACCGCTTTCTCGATCAACGATCGAGATCTCCTTCGAGTCTCCAGACTTCTAAAATCTCTAGTCTCAAACTTTACTTCCCCTCAAAGTATACAGATTACTTCCATGTGTCCTCTTGATTTAGACAGTTGAGGCTTACTTGAGGTCTTTACCCAGAGTCCATAGGATTACACCATGTCTTTTCTGGATCAGAAGACCCAGATTTACTTTGGACAATATGATGCTTGAGATCTTCTTCGGATGATATGATGATTGATATATTCTTCGAATGATCTAATGACTGAGATCTTCTTCGGATGATTTGACAGATGAGAATGTATTTTGTCTCTCTGACTCTCAAGGCTTCGAGTATTTCAATTATCAACTGGAAATTCTTGAAGTGATTTTTCCATAGCGTAACCTCCTCATAACTTTAGACCCAAAACAAATTATGTTCATTTGATCAAGATATTAGATCAACAACTCGATCTGTCTGTGATGCATCTTCGACTTGGATTAAATCCAATGGCTCTCCATATTTGCTTATCCTATCCTTCCAATTAATTTGATCTGAGGGCCAATGAAGATTCAGATAATCGAATTCTCAAACCTTGTTCCCCATTTATCCTATCCTTCACTTAACTTGATTCGACGACTGATGGATATTTGGGTGATCAAATTCTCAATCATTTTTCCCCACTCATCCTATCCTTCCATTCATTCAATTCGATGGCTGACGGAGATTCGAATAATATAATTCTCAAAACTTGTGCCCCGTTTATCCTATCCTTCAATTAACTTGATCCGATGACTGACATATATTAGGGTGATTGAATTCTCAATTGTTTTGGCTTGTCCTATGGAGATGTTGATCCTGATCATGTTTCTATACTGTGCTTTTCCTTCCGATCTTTGATATCTTCATATTGTTCAATTCTCCTACCGAGCTTATGCTTTTCATGTTTTCCATCATCGTTGTTGTTCTTTCCATCAATGACAAGGAGACTCTTCCTGTAAAAGATGCCAACACTTTCCAAGGTCCGTTTGCGCACTCCTTGGGTTGGCTCTATGCACACTTTGCACTATGATTCCCATAAGAGAAACAATTGAAACTTAAACATAATCATAAATTCATTCAATAAAACATTAGGATACACATTCATACATAGATATAACAACACAATACCCATTGAACTCCAAAAAGAACAAAAAACAGTTTTTTATAGTCTCTCTCCTAGGAAATTTGAGAGTATTCTTCTTCATTCCAAAAAAAAAACCTTTCTTTCAGCATATATTACATTGATTTATACATGAATTGGCTTCTCGATCCTTCCCTGCAGGTCGATCTAGTGAATTCACATCTTAATAAAGAAATTCCTATCACTAATCTTATTACAGTAAAGGCACATTTCTAATTTAGATATGAGTCGACGCTCAAAATCTGTACAATCCTATAGTCATTAAAGATAATTACAACTTTTCAGATGTAAATATAATGGTTCTAGTATTTATATATCAAGGGATATTTAATTACAAATGTATCAAAAATTATATGATGTGCCTTCCTTGGGATCCAAACCAGTTAATGTGTGTAGGGTTGTATGTTGAATCATCTTCCACCACACCTCACTAAATGATGACGATGATGCTCATGCATCATACTCCCCTGGAAAAATTATGCATGGGCTCCTATCCATGTGCTCCTCAACTTTATTTCCATTCTTTTGAATGTCTTCTTCATTCAACCAACTTTCATATTGTATTGGACGGTCCCTCCATTTAACCAAGTATTCATAAGAAACTTCCTTCTAGTTCTTTTAGCAATCTTCTATTCTAAAATTTTCTCTATATGGAGATTTTCTACTGTGGGAATCTGTTGCATTCAATGGACTTCCTATTGGTTATACGGTGCTCCTATTCCATCCCCTCTATAAGTATATAAGTCTTATACATTAAATATTGACGAAACTCCAATGTCCTCTGACAGCTCAATCTCATAGGCATTTGCAGAAAATTTCCTAAGAATTTTACAAGGTCCTATATTCTTCATATTCAATTTATTATATTTCCCTTGTGGGAAACTTTCCTTCCTCAGATGTGCTAAAACTTGGTCTCCAACCTCAAAATTTACCTCTTTCCTTTTCTGATCCACTTTTTCCTTGTATCTCTGATTGTTACTCTATAGCTGGCCTTTGATTTGTTCATGCAATTTTTGCATCTCCGTAGCAAAGTATTTTTCTCCTGCACTCCAAAATTAATCTTGTCCCAAATATATTAATTCAAAAATTCCTCTAGGGTGAATTCCATATAATATCTGGAATGGGCTCTTACCAATACTCATGTTTGGTGAATCATTATATGCAAACTCTACTTGAGGCATAACTTGATCCCACTAACTCTTTTGTTCAGTTACAAAAATTCTCATCAAATTCCCTAAGATATTATTCACTGCCTCAGTTTATGCATTTGTCCGAGGGTGATATGCTGAACTGAAAGACAAATCTGTCCCCAATTTCTTCCACAAATTCCTCCAAATTTCTCCTACAAATTTTGTGTCTATGTCTGAGATTATGCTCCTAGGTAACCCATGTAATACTACAATCTCTTTGAAAAATAAATTTTCTATGTGGGTAGCATCACTTGTTTTGTGACATGGTATAAAATGTGCCATCTTTGAAAGCCTCTCAACTACAACAAAAATTGAATCATTTCCATCTGGGTTCTTGGTAATCCCAGAAAAAAATCCATACTTATAGCATCCCATGGCCTGTTTGGTATCAACAATGGTTGGTACAGTCCTGTATTTTCTTTCTTTCTTTAGAATATTGGAAAATTCTTCATTTTTCCACAAACGTTTTCACATCATATCTCATTCCTGGCCAATAATATGAAGAAATAAACTGTGCATATGTTTTATCATGGCCAAAATTTCAATCTAATACTCCACTATGCTTCTCCTTCAACAAATTGTCTCTCATAGAACATTTTTCGATACATAAATGACTCCCTTTGAACACCAATCCTTCTTATATTAGGCACTCCATCCATTGGATTATATCCATCATCAAAGGATTTTCACAAGTGTACACCCATCTAGGATGTTGGGAAATTAATTATTCATTACATACATACACAATAACAACTTTGTTTTTAACATAATTTCATTAATTTTTCATTCACACCATTCTTCTACATTTGCTCAATGATAAATCTAAATAACATGATGAAATAAGTAATAGGTCAACTCTAAGGTTTAGAACTTAAACCAAGGTATATACAAAATATCAATAACAAATACCACCGAAAAATACCTCCTCCTTAGTTTGTCGAAGCTCATCAATTGTAATGTAGTCCTAGGTGCTTCCAAGCATTCTTTTCCCGTTTTCACAGAGTGAAACAGCAGAATCCTCCCAACCAACTAGGAGACTAGACGACTTCCTAGCTCCAAGAAACCTTTCAGTTTCTTGGCCCTTCGTGCCCATGACTCGAATAACAACAAAGCACATATGCTTTAAGAAAACCATCATAAGAAATATATATTCCAAAGATTTCACAACCTCTCATCATGTTCCAACCTCCCAATCCTCCTTTCCTCACCACTTCTCCTCCCTATTTATCAAGTTTACAAACACCATTCCCCAATTCTCCTCAACCACTCTCATTATTATCCACCAACCTCCCTTATCTAGATTTTTGGGAAAAGATTAAAATAAAACTAAAATATAAATGACTTGAATTAAACAACAGTAAATAAAATGAAAATTCTTTCTTCTCATGCTATCTAATAAATGTAATTTGACAATTTTCCCCAAACTATACATAACAACCCACCATGCTCATTTACTTCATCAAACCAACCATCAATCAAGTCAAGAAGGTATTTAATGCTTCTAGATATTTTGTATGCAATATAATTTACATATTCAATAAACATTCAATTAAATAGTTAATAATTTACTTTAATAACTAATGCATTAATTAATTGTACTAGTGTACATGAGTAGGGTATGTCTGCATAGCTAGAGGACACATATCTCATGTATGTACTAATGATAAACAACCATTGCCTCTAGTTCATAGTTCCTATATGATCACCAAGACATATAGGACAACAGATCAAGTAATGCATCATTTAATAATCTTAACGAACAAATTTACACCAATTCATCAATAACTCATTATCACACTTAAAATATAAATAGGAAATCAAATAGGGTTTTAAACATGGTAGGAACCAAGTGAGTAAACAATAGTGGCATCTCTAATCCCCAATTAATATTCTCAACTAACATCAAAGCATCCTTCCTTCCTAACCTACTTCCATATTCCATCCTATCCTTTCCTCTGGTGGACTAAGATGGAGCGTCAACTATATTGACCTAACTCCAGATAGAACCCGTAAGTGGAAGTGTCATACATCTCGACCAAGATTCCCCAACAGGCAACTAGCAGTCGCCATCACATGTCTAGGGGAACGTGACTTCACACAACCCTCCCACGACTTTAGGTTTTGGAGGCTAAATGGTGGGCAATACCTCCACCCCTCCTTATAGAAATAGGGTCAACACCCTATATCGAGCCATACTTTGAAACTAATTTTATTCGAGTCACATCATCAAACAACCACTCTGGGCAAGTTGTGAGTCCTCTCAAAACCACACTCACCACAAATCATATCAATATTTCAAATCATAAATTAAATAATAAGTACAACATATAGCATATACTATGTTCTTGATGTCTACAACATCCAAGTCACCTCAACACTACAGTCATTTGGCTATCACATAGCTCATTAACCCCTAAATTAATCCACCAATAACTCATATCTATGCATATACATAATAATTTCATATAAGGATCCATATCTATATTGATGTTCAATTTAAGAAATGCATGTTTATTTTTATCATGTCTGGCATCTGTTATGCATTCACATCATAACTTTAACTAGTAGCCACGTGCCTAAATTCCACATTTTAACTTGCATGTTTAAACAAAGGAAAAAGCTATCATCATCATGAGTATATAGCAATAAAAATAATATCATGCAACACATAAAAATATGTACACATCTCAAATATCTATCTCAATCTAACTGAGCCCAAACAAATGTTAAGAATTGAATTACTAAGATGAGTAAACAGTCAATCTTCTAACTCCCTAAAGGTCAAGATATGGGGTGTTACATACACCCACACTTCAAGAAACTTCGTTCTGAAGTTATAATGATTCAAAATATGAGGAGAATTTATGACATGACTTTTATGTGTCTTTCCTGAGAGAAAACCTTATGCTATATTGGTCCCATTGGACCCTCACTTGATTAAAACGTGTTGAATATATTAATATCTTGATTCCAGTACCCCTATTTGGTAGGCACCTTATTGTGTCCCAAATCTATTTTATTACCACTTGTAATTTAATTAATGAAAAGAAACTCTTCTCGTATAGATTTATTTTTCCTTAGTTCCATATTTAAATTATAGTCTACTAGTTTGACCACCAATTGAACCTTATCTCATCATTGGTTCTCTAGTTAAGTGAATATTATATTGAGTTTGGAATAATTTTCATTAAGTCATACATACAATTCTGCTTGAGATATATTGATAATTATAGACAATCATTTGTCGACTTTGATCATCACTCTATGTTGACAATACATATTCCATCACTCATGAGATTGACACACTAAAATTTTCCATGCTTACAAGCATTGACTAAGATACTACTAATTGATTTTCATGTGATGTTGTTACTTCATGGTTTGTTTTTCCATTGTCCTCAATATCTCTCTTTTCTTCAAATTATATAAATTATATCTCAAACAAGTTAATTGTCTAGTATAGGATTCTCTTCATCACGGTCCAGGAAAATCCTTCTTTCTATCATCAATTGACTATTACAAACATGCCTATACATAAAGATAACTGTGTGGACATGTGGGTTAGTGAACATTTTATATCAATAATGATTACTACAAGAGTTCATTCCAAAATATTTAGTCATTTGTCCTTCAGGTATTTTGTTCTCAACATTGTACTTCTTACATCTCAAAATTATATCCTTTATACCTACATAGTACTTACCAACTTTGGTATCTAGCTCTTTTCTTGTCCATTTATATCACTTTCAAGTTCTTTCCCCTACCATGAAAGACGTTTTTAACAATGGGAAGCATGCGTTCATGATTCCTCTTATAGATTTATTTATTTACTTATTTATTTTCAAACAACGTTTCCTCATAGGGAAAAATCCTTGTTAGTGAACAGGTAGTTGCTAGACCAATTAATTCATTTCAAGGTGTGTCCTCCCATTTAGATAATTCACTCCTCTTACAATGGACTCGTGCATAGTGACTAATATAAACCGGTTCATATACCATGTCATGCCTTATGACATAATAAAACACTTTTTCATGATACTTCACTTATCATTCTAACTCAAGTTTTAAATTCACAACATAGGCTCACTTACAATATCCATTTGAATGTGGAACTAAACATAAGCACCCACTACAGTCTTATGTTGTCAGTATCACCATACTAACCTACATAATGATTAAGTACAAATCACAATTTCCTCCTTTGCACTACACTCTCACTAGTCTCAAGACTCTTTCCTACTCACTCCTAAGTATAGAAGAAAACCAAGTGCATAATATATGCTATTAAGATAGTAAAACTTCAATGGTACACCACAACAAATTCTTCATTAACTATGTAATATTTTTCTAGCCAATGGTAAATTTCTGCATGACATCCCCTTTATAGAGAATAAGTATCACTAGAAAAGTCTTGAATCTTCTCACATACACATTATATAATACCCATAAATTAGGAGTAGGACTCATCACTAGTTTCCACTCCTAACATAAACACAATGGTAAATTTAAAAGTTTTTGATCTTCTCATGAAAATAATCTCTCGCAAGTAGTCAATGTTTTTCTTGTAACAATGACGTATCCTTCACTCTTAGCATTACTAAGGTTAGATCATCTTTAAGTGGTATTGTACAAGCCATACATAGGATTGATAAGGTTATATTCTTCCTTATTATCACTACAAACCATGCTTGTGACTATGTTTTCATTTGAAATCAACTTTACTTGATGCCTTCCACTTACTTACAAAGTGGAGGATAACCCCTAAGTCATTCATTACAATGTTTCCCACATCAACAAATTATTTTCTAGGTTAGAAGATTTGTTTCACTACATGACCCTTAATTTTAAAACATATCAAGTTGGACTTGGATGGTTTAAACAAGTTTAACCATAATGTGTACTTTGAGTTCTTTATTCCACAGTCTAAAAATTTGATTCTCCATATGTTGTATTATATGTTATTTTGTTTGTGCCCTTATTTACATATATATTAGAATACATGTGTTATCTAACAAAGATATTTAAAGAATATATTCTACAAAGAATGGATAATGCTAGGCTACAAGTTTCAAGAACGTAGAAAGTTAGAAAAGTAAGGTCGAAAGTTTCAAAAAAACTTTGAGAATGTTTTCAAATAGATGTTTCTTCCACATCACACTTGTTAGGTAAAGTTGAATCCTATATGTAGTACATACAACGTTGTCTTTGCTATACACATAAGTAATTTAGACAAAAATGAAAGAAAACATAATATCAACTATGCAATATCAAAAGGAAAGATGTAATGAAGATAAATAAAGTGACTTCAATATTATCATATTAATTAGGAAATGATATATAAGTTATAGCATATACTATAATATATTGGAATAACTATATATATATTATTTTAATTATTTAGCATGATATATGGAATGCAACAAGACAACAACACAATGAGGGTTTTTGTACATAGAGTTGTGAGGATTTACAAAAACATTTTCATGTATCTTTTAAAAGTTTAATCTCTCTTATGAAATTCTTTAAAAAAATAATCTCAAATGAATGGATCCTTTAAAATCTTAAATGGTCAACTAAATGATTTTATTACATTAAATACATACTTCAGTTAAAATTGCACTATTTCAATTTTATTGTTTATTAATTGTTTTGTTGGTTTGCCAATAATGTTTCCCATGTCAAAGAAAATAATTTTCCATCTCCACACATTAAAGAAAATCACATTCATGGTGAGTGGAGGTGTTTGATGTAGTTAAGATCAAACTGAAATTTATATGTTGTAGTCATTGATTGATACGTAAAGATTATACCCGTCTTGTCAAACAAACTCTATGACTGGGTGAATTGAATTTGTAGATTGATACGGGAAGATTATATCGGTCTTGTCAAACAAACTTTATGTATGACATTGGCTGAATTGAATTTGCAAAGACTACCAATATAATTGAATTTCCACTTAAACATGGATGATTTTGGCTTTCACTCCACATAAAGTATTAATGGCTCGTGTTATCATTGTTACCCATTCTTTGAAGAACTTTTTGGATTTGGATTTCTATCGTGTGGCCCGATATGGGAATATCTAAGATCCTTCCCATCATCATTAAATTTTTCCTAGTTTTAGGTAGACTTTAAATGAAATATGCAGATTGTCAATGAACCTTATCACCTCCTTAATTTTCATACAAATTCATGGTTTATTTGGAATCATTAATTTTTTTTTAAGAGTATCTCATGAGGGCTGGCCATTTACAGCTCACATGTCTACAACTGGTAATGGATCATCTACTACACTGCTAGACTCTCTTGACTCAAATCGAGACAAGTGATCAGGACCTACAGACATTGTCACTGTTAGACTTCATTAGCAGGCTTTTCTTCAGAAAAACTATATCATAACAAATGACAAGTTAGTGACTATATAAAGGATTGTATCTTTGGGGTTAGGGTCCTGGTCAAAAACCTTTTTCATCTGCTGACTGACTGCCAACCATTTTTCTAAATCATATACTGTTTCTTCTAGAAATGTCTAGGTTTCTCTAGCAACGCAGTGGATTTCTCCAGCAATGTGTAACCCATCCATAAACAAAAACGTTCCCCAAAACAACATTTGTAATTCCCTTCTGGTTTATGGTAGGTTTCACCCAAAAACAATGGCCAAATGTCCCATTTCTGGTGACCAGGATATAGAATTCTCTATAATCTAATCATGTATAAGCTTGACTAATAGTTGGACATGTGTCTTTCACTAGTTTACATGTATAAAATCTTATCCTAATTAATTACAGTACTTACAAGTTGTATGCATGTATTATTTCATCAAGATCACATGCACTAGATCTACTCAACTGATTTTCTAAGACCTATCTTCAACACAAATTCATTTTAGAAGTTGATCTTCCAAAGTTGACATACTCTGTCTCTGCAAAAGATATGGATACAATTGGTTTCTTCTTTGATGCCCATGAAATCAGGTTTGTGCCCAAGTGAAAAACATGTCCTGAGGTGCTTTTCATGTCATCTAGGTTGCCTACAAAATCACTGTCTGTGTAACCAGAGAGATGATTATCATCAGATTGAGTGTACCATAAGCCAAAATTGAGAGTTCCTACAACATGTCTCAGAATCCGTTTCACCATCTTCTAGTGAGAATCTTTGGGGGATTCCATGAATTTGGAAACAAGGTTGTTTGCATACATAATATTAGGCCTAGTTGTTGTAAGATACAACAAACTGCCTACTAAAATTTTGTATAGGGTAGGGTCCACTATAGGGCCTTCATATTTCTTGCTCAATTTTGTGCCTAGGGGTATAGGGGTTTCTGCTGGATTGAATTCTTCCATGCGGAATCTTTTGATGATGTATGTTGCATACTTTTTCTGACAGAAAAAAATTCCTTTGGTTGATTGATCAACCTCAATCCCTAAAAAGTATTTCATTATGCCAAGATCTATCATCTCAAAATTAGAGTGCATGGCATGTTTAAAAATGGTTAACTCAAGACTTCCAATATATATCATGTCATCAACATATAAACATATAATAAAAAATTTATCGTGCTGATCTGTTTTGGTGTAAAGAGTTGGCTCATTTTGGCTTCTGCTGAAACAATTGTTGATCAGGTAAGTGTCAATTCCACTATACCAGGCTCGTGGAGCTTTATTTAATCCATACAAGGCCTTCTTCAACCGATATACTTTGGTTGGCTACTCTTGGACTTCAAATCCAGGTGGCTGATCGACATAAACTTCTTCTTATAAGAAACCATTTAGGAAAGTTGACTTGACATCCATCTGGTATACTTTCCATTTTTGTTGGGCTTCTATGGCCAATAGAGTCATTAAAGTGTCTAATCTTGCTACTGGAGAAAAATTTTCACCATAATCAGTACCTGGTTCTTATGAGAATCCTTTGGCAATATGTCTTGCCTTGTGTTTTTCAATCTGCCCTTTTTCATTAAGTTTAGTTTTGTAAACCCACTTGACACCAATAATTTTCTTGTGTATGGGAAAATCAACAAGATCTCATGTCTTTTTCTTCTCAATGGAATCAATCTCTTGGTTCATGGCTTGAACCCAATGTGGCTCCTTAGATGCTTCTTTAAAAGATGTAGGTTGACAAGACATTAATGCAAAAAGATTGTGCTGCTCAATGTCATCCAACTGCTAATGGATTTCTCTCAAACTTTGAGTTCTTTGATTTTGAAGTTCAGAGGATGAGTCTATGCTTGAAGTTGAGATATCCTGAGAATTTTCAAGTTGTCCTTGTACTTGCAATCTTGGAAGAGCAAGTTGAGTTATTGGCTGTCTTGAATTTTCTATGTTTTCAGAACTCGGAAGCAATGGAGTTTGACTGTCCATTTGTTGATTTTCAGATTCATTCCAGAGTTGATTTTCCATAAATTTTACATCTATGATGAGAATTAGTTTCTTTGAGAGTGGATTGTAAAGGCTGTAATCTTTAGATGTTTCATTGTATCCAATAAATATGCATTTCTCACTTCTATCATCAAGTTTCTTCCTTAATTCTAAAGGGATGTGAGCATATGCTATGCATCCAAATGTCCTTAGATGAGCAACATTTAGCTTTGTCCCACTCCATCCTTCTTGAGGGACTTTCATCTTTAGATTTGTGGTTGGAGATCTATTCAAGAGATAAGATGAGCATGGTACTGCTTCAGACCAAAAAGTATTTGACAAAAATTTCTCTTTGAGTAGGCTTCTTGCCATGTTCATTATTGTCTAGTTTTTCCTTTCAACCACTCCATTCTATTGTGGAGTATACCTGGTTGTATTTTGCATGATAATGCCTTATGATTTGAAAAAATTTGCAAATTCGTTGGATTTGTATTCTCCTCCTCCATCTGACTTGAGATCTTTTATATATTTTCCACTCTATTTTTCAACTTGTACTTTGAATTCTTTGAATTTTGCAAAATTTTCAGAATTGTGTCTGAGAAAATAGATCCAGATTTTCCTGCTAAGGTCATCAATAAATGTTAGAAAATAAAATCTACCACCTATGGAATCTGTTTGCATTGGTCCACATAGGTCAGTGTGAACAAGTTGGAGATGTTGTTTGGCTTGAGTGGAGGACTGTGGAAAACTAGTTCTCTTATGTTTTCCAAGTATGCAAGACTCGCATGGGGGATTTTGCTCTTTGAATATAGGGAGACCTTTGACCATGGAGTGCTTTTGTAGAAGACTTAGAATATGAAAGGGTAGATGTACAAATATTGTATGCCAAACCATAGTTTCATTGGGGGTGGATGCACTTTGTGCATATGTGTGGATCAGATTTGCAGTTTTGAGGGTGAGGGGAAACATCCTATTCTGAGTCATGTGGATTTCAGAAATCAATTTTCTGCTGGGGGTTTTATCATATATCTTGTGAGATGATCCCTCAAAAAGTATCATATAGCTATGTTCAATAAGTTGTCCTACACTTAGCAGATTATGTTTCAGATCTGGAACATGATAAAAATTGTTTATGTCTTTCTTTACATTTTGTTTAGTAATAATACACACAGTTCCTTTTCCTTGAAATTTGACTAAGGAATAATTTCCAAGTGTAATATCAGATGAAATTGAAGAATCAATGCATGAAAGTAAATCTTTGTTACCTGTCATGTGATTGTTGTATCCACTTCTAGCAACCAGAGATCTTTAGGTTGTTCTTCAGACTTGTGGCCTGAGAGAAACATACCTTCTGAGATTTCTCCTGTATGATTTGAGACATGTGCTCTGACTGAGAGTTGATCTTCTTGCTTCTTCCTGCATTCAGATTCATAGTGCCCATACTTTTTGCAGTAATAGCATTGTAAGCTTGATTTGTCATTTGATCTTCTCCCTCTGCCTCTTTGAGGTTGGAAACTCTGATTCAGATTCTGTTGTCTGTGACCTTGCAAATTTTGATTCAAGATCTATTGTCTATGTCCTCCATTAGAGTGAGGGTTACTTAGACTGCTCCCTCTTCCTTGGTGACCTCTACTTATCCCTCTACCTTTCCCTCTGTTGAAAGATAATTGAGTTTTGAAGGCATTGAAGATTGACTCATCTGTGAGATGCAGTCTGGTCTCGTGTGTCAACAAGGAACCAATTAGTTGATCTGTTGAAAAACGTGACAGATCCTTGGATTCAAGGATTGTTGTAATGACCATTTAGAATTTATATGGTAGAATTATGAGGACTTTCTCAACAATGTGTTGATTAGGGATGGCTTCACCTGTCAACCTAATCTGGATTACAATTCCCATGACTCTAGTCATAAACTGATCCAAATTTTCAGACTCTGCCATTCTTAAAGTCTTGAACTGCATCCTCAAGGTCTGCAGTTTGACTGTTTTGACCCTGTCATATACCTGGTAGGCTGATTTAAGGATGTCCCGAGCCTGTTTTGAAGTAACAACGCCTATGATGTTTGAGAAAATTGAGTCATCCACTAAATTTTGAATCCAGAATTTGGCTTTATTCTCTCTGTTCCTCTGTGTTGCCTAAGCAATTCTCTGTTGGTTTGTCATATAGGCAAGGTCTGTTGGATATGGTTCCACATATCCAAGATCCAATTGATCCCAACACTCTTGTCCTTGGAAGAAGGATCTCATTGGAAGAGACCAAAACTCTTAATTCTTTCCAAGAAGAATCAGACCTTGAGTTGGTCCTAAATTTCTAGACGTGGCCATGTTTAAAGAATTTGACAAAACAAAAAAAAATGTTAGAAAATTTCATATTTACCTGTTTCTTGTGCATAAAACCAGCTCTTCAAATTTCTTGCAGTGACTTCAGACCAAAAAACGTGGTGTAAACCATTTGTTTGACGTCGATCTGGATAGATCTGATTATCCAAGTGCAAGATCTATTGATTCAGAGCTCTGAGCTCTGTTCTTTAGCAACTGTAACACTACAACAACTGTAACCCCTCTGATGGTAGAATAGGGATTTCTGAGTTTACTTGAGAGCCAAAGAAAGTTTATCTTCTCATATGACCGTGGGAGAAAAATCCAGGTGCTACGAGCTTTCGCATTTTTGACGCTGAAGGTAGCAGTTCCTTCGAATAGCCGAAATGTGAAATTGCTTCAAGGATCAATGATCCTCATTGATTTGAGATCAACGACCACAATTTCTTTGGAATATCATGATAAAAAATCTATGATCCTCCATGATCGGAGATCGAACAGTCCAGATCTATATTCAATCAACAACTCAGATTATTTTGGAATTTCACATATCGCAAGTTCATGAGACTCTTGCCTTTGATTTCCCAGTAGCCGAAATCATGATGGCACTTGCATTGACAGTTTAGATCCTCCTATGATCTGACAGTACAGATCCTTTTGGGATTTCATAGTTTGCGATTTCACGATTCTGGCTGCAATGATTCTAGGTCCTTTGAACTCTCGGGTCTCGAAATGCTGAAAAGGGCTTAATGGGCTTTGGCTCCTCCTTTAGCCTCCATCCACGTGACCACCACTCTATGTCGATGTGCTTAACACCAAATTGCTATCGGATTTCGCGATTTGACAATGTGGAGGAGTTAACTCCTTGTCCCTCCAAGTCCTGGTTGTTGAAAGTTTGAAATCGTATCTACTATGAGATTGACATCTCTGAGCCTTCCTCGATCTAATGATCCTGATTCTTTTGATATTTCACGATTCAGGGAATCGTAATGCAAGCAACCTGTTTTGTTGTCTTTTGAATTCCCAGTTGCCGAAATGCTAAAATGTCTTGGTGTTCGATCAACGACTCACAATAACCCCTGAGATCTAAGGTCCACGTCCGACCTCGCTATTTCTCTATTTTGCGATTCGAGGTTTTGGGAGACAAGGACCTCTATCCTTCCAGCTCGCGATACCCGAAATCGTGATGTGGACCGACAGTCCAGATCTACCTGTGATCGACGGTTCAAAATATTTTGGGCCTTTCCCTGAAACGTTGATCGCTTGCCACATGTCCTCCTATGGATGGTCATGATGCTTTCAAGATTTTGTCGAGTCCTCTCCTTTGCTTCTACGAGGGTTAAAGCTCGTTCTCCTCTTTCTGGATCCGATGGCTATTGGTCCTTTATGCGAGATATGATGACTCAGATCAAATCTTCTGTGTGTCTCCCAGGGACTAAACCTCGTGCATGTATCCTTGATCCAGCAACTCTCATGCCACTGCACTCCAGATCCAACAGTTGGCGTGTTTTCATAGTTTCATGTCTCTGGGAGTCGAAAGACTCTCCCTCTTATGTTTCTAGGTCCGTGAAATGCCGAAAACTTAAAATGCGCATTCCTCGTCCTTTCTGAACTCAATTAATGCCTCATATCTATTAGCAGGACCGATCTTACAGCTGTGATTGCTTGTCCTTTGCTTCTTTAATATGTTTTTTTTTTCTATCTCTGCAAAGAGTTTCTCCTGAAGAACGAAATTTGTGAATCTTTCACAAATTCTTTAAAGAACTCACGTATCTTTAATTTTTTCTACCTTTTGCAACTCTTCTTTGTGAATCTTTCACGAATCTTTAAATGTTCATGATTCTTTATTGTTTCTTCCTTCTGGAGTTTCTGCTTCCTCTCACTTTCTGTCTGCAATGATCTTTTGAGCGGACCGACGAACAACTCTCCAAGCCTTGTGAAGAAACTGTGTCCCGTGCTCTCGATGAAAGTTTAAGCTGTGCACTTCTTAGGATCGTGCTACTCTCCAGATTGTGTGAAGAGGCTTATGTATGATGCTCTGATACCATGATAAATTGAGAAGCAGAGAATATAGAGAAAGAGAAGAACAAAAAATAGTATTCAATGTATTAGGTATGTGAGGAAAAGAGTATTATGGAAAAGGGAAAAGAGCTGAGCTAAATAGGCTCAAGCAAATCAAGAAGATAAAGAAATGATAGTACAGCTGGCCAGGACAGCTGGTAGTGTACAGTCAGGCTGTTGAGGTTACATTATATTTAACAACACTGGTATACCAAATAGGCATTGATTCCTAAGTTTCTCACATTGAATTGGGAAATTCCATTTCGATTTTTCAAAATGGATTATTATGATAAAATCTTCATCCCCTCTATATGTTATCATTGACACTGTTCAAAATCTCCTCCATTTTTTCATTGTTTGACATGTTAAAAGACCTTTGGAAGTTGATATGAACAATACAATTGTCTGATATTTGCAAGCATAACACATGAAGTTTATCACAAACAAAAATTCATTTTCAGGCATGTTGGAGGCAATTCAATGCAAGAAATTTTGATCTCATAGACAATAATTAAATGTATTTCATTTTTGTTTGATGAAAAAGGAATCAGAAGAAACAAGCACACCATCAAAAACACAATCTTAGTGACCACATACCCCTTCTTCTTGCAAGTATCCACCACTAATATATTTGTCACATTCAATAGCCTTGAAGAAGTTCCAATTCACTGAGAATTTGGCCTTCTCAAGATTCTCCCGAAGGAATTTTACAGTTGGACTTCTGAAGCTCTTCTGGATCATCCTTTCACACTCTTCCTTAGTGGTGCTAGTGGAGTTGTATAGCGAGGATGCAGCAGAGGAAGATGAAGGTTTCTTCTTAGCAGAGTCCTCCATTGTTGTGAGTGTGATGTTTTTGAAGCTTCTTGGGTAAATTAGTTGATTGAAGTTAAACCCCTATACCCATCTGAGCTCTAAACCCCTATACCCATCCGAGCTCTTAAGCCCTAAACCCTTGGACCTCTTTGTTTAGGAGAGAATTTCAGTATGAGAGCAAGAAAAAATATTGTGAATGTTTTTCATTTGTCAGGTGATTTATTCTAGGGTTTCGACACAAAAAAGAAAAGTGGTGTTCAGTGTGGAGCGAGGGTTAGCGATGAAGCCTTTGTACTATGGAAACATAGAGTATGAGGCTCGGTAGTCAGAGATTGAGCATTTGTTTGGTAGTAAATATTTTGGGTTAAAGGAAAATTTAGGTGTGGCATCACTTACCGTTATCTATCGACAAGTATTTGTTTTGTTACTTTCGTCTAGATTGATATGAAAAACATAACCGATAGAGAAAAAACCAAACAACTTGTGAGAATTGGAGATGTGACACAGGCATAAAGGGCGCTGAAGTCTTTGAAGTATGAGTATAAATGCGATAACATCTTCAGTTGAATTAAAATGGATGTGAATAAGAAGAGAATTGATGGCGCGATTCTCCTACATACCCCACAGGGTCTCTGCGCATGACCTCCCGGTCTTAAGGATCGTTCAAATTATCATATGAGCCAGAGCGGCTCTTTGGATTCCTCCATGGAATCTCTCTTCAAAAACTTGATCCACAGGTCCTTCTTTACCCTGTCACAGCCTCTCCATGCACTTGTGACTTTTCCTGGACTTAATTTCGGGGGTTTCGGGGGTTTGACCTTTCCACTGTCAAGAGTTCTTGTACTCTCAAATCCTCGATCACTGATGAGCTCTCTGCATGGCCTTAGCCCCTCCTGGCTATGCTCTCTAGTCCATGTGACTAGTCTTTATAAGACTGCAGCCTTATCTTATCCTGTCGGGGTTTTTGGGTTTCAAATTCCCGATGCATCCCAATTCCTGTTAGCACTCCAGGCCAAGATCCTCTTCCATGTGACCTTCTCCTATATGACAGCAGCCATATACTTCTGTCGGGGTTTCGGAATTTCCAATGTCAAAATACAATCGCCCTCTGGATCCGCGATCCTCCGATTACCGACGCACTTTTACTTCAGCTAGCCCTCCTGGCTCAGCCTTTGGTTCACGTGACCATTACCCCGTGACCACAACCTTACCCCTCGTTGGGGTTTCAAGGTTTCCAATGCCTAAATGCATATACCCGCAGGATTCCCGACTCCTCGAATCCCAACTGGCTGACAGCTAGCCCCCACACAATGGAGCTCTCTCCCTTCTATAATCTGCTGACAACTAGCTCCCACTCAACATAGCTTTCTACCTTTCTAAGATGTTGATAGTTGGCTCCCACTCATCGGGGTTTCACGGTTCACGATTCCAAAATGCCAAAATCACTTGTCTACGGGATCCCTAATATCCCGATTGTAATGACCCTTTTCTTATTAATATGAATAATTTCATAAATAATCCTAAACATTAGCTAAATTATAATTAATTATTATATAACCTTAATTAATTATACGTTATTAATAAATCATTTTGATTATAATTAGTTGAAGTATGATTAACTCCTTGATTAAGGGTTAATGAATGATTAATTATTAAATGAGACATTAAATGATTAAGTATTAAACTAATGGTTAGTGATTAATTGATTATTAATTAAGTAATTGATTAATTATGTATTAAA
>ML777426.1:178252-203560 GCA_009831015.1 Picea engelmannii
ATAAGGTTAAATAGGGTTACGTATCCCATGAGGGATAACGTAACCCATACGTAAAAGGGAACATTAATTAAAGGATAAGATAATTAATATGAAATAAATGATGGATGGAGCATCAATAAAGAGATAAGGTGTTTGGTGGGGAGAAAGGTGCGAGGGCGGTGAAGGAGGCATAAGGGAGGAGGAGGATTCACTTTGGGGGGATTCATGCATTCTACGGGAGAGGAGATTTTGGGAGCTTGAGACAGAGTTAGTTAACAGTGGGATTTACAGTGCACTGGGGCTGAGGGGTTTTGGGCTCGGAGGGCTAGGACGTCCATAGATGTCCTAGGGCCAGGCGTACTGGTCGGTAGGGTGGCTGGTTTTGGGGTGTCCTCAGGAGAAAGCTACTGTGGATAGGTTGAAGCGATGGGAGTGACAGCATCAGAGCGAGGTATTTAACTTGTTATGCAAATTGTTATGTAAATTTAACTTGTTATGCAAATGAAAATGTAAATTGTTAATTTATTTATTTTAATATGGGAGTGAATATGCTAGATTAAGTGAAATTTTGAGTAAATTTCAAATTTACTGTTCCGTATTAATTCATTGGTAGTCTAAATTAAATCACGGTCGCTACACCGATGGCCCAAACATCGATCAACAACTTTCTATCGGGACTTTCCCCCGATGGCGCCGACTTCTTCCACACATCCCCTCTGATGGATGGTCCCGATTTCTCTGAGATTTTGAGACTTGTGATGTCCCAGTCCTTTCTACCTTAGGAACTCCAATTTCCCAATGACCAGTATGTCGACGATCGCTCAATCTCTGCCATGTGTCTCCACTAACGGATGGACCAGATCTTCCCGGCGTTTCGAGAATTGAAGTGTCTCGATTTTCTTCACCTCGAGAATCCCGATATACCGATGGTTGTTATCCCGATGGCTACACCTCTCGTCGGGATTTTTACATTGGTTGTTCTCGATGGTTTAACCACCATACACCTTCCAGTCAATCTGATGGTTGACGGATATCTGCACAAGATCTGGAAGCCCAGATCCTTTCTCCTACTCGCTTACTCCAGAGGCTAAACTCTGATCATCTCCTCCCGATCCAATTGTAGTGTACCTTTTTCACTACCGAGGTTTTCAAACCTCTCATTTACCATTTTGTACATGGATTTTTACATAATTCTTACAGACATTATAAGCACATGCATTTAAACAATTAAACACACATAAATCACAGTGTAAGATATATAAGTTACTACTACAATTAAATAAGCCATAGCATTCAATAGTAATTCATTTACACAGCAGAAAACATGATACATAAACAGCTTAGTCATGCAAAACATGACCAAAGCATAATTCATAATACCTATATTTTAACAGCTGTAGAAATCACCGACCAAGTGTAGGCCTTCCACGAACCTCCCAGCATTAGACCACACTGTTCATCAGCTCAACAGTGGGTCACCCCTGAGCTGGGACCAAGCTCCACCCCAAGGCAAGGAATCCAGACTCAGGCTAAGGTTACAAGGAATTCAGTCATACACAACCACTAGGAAGAAAGCTCTCCCAGGAATCTCCCTCACTCACTGCCCACAGACCCTCATTCCCCACATGCCTTTTCCACCCCAGGAGAGTGCACCTTCTCTATCACCTGGACAGTCCTTCAGCTGCCAGTCTCCCTTACCTTGGGTTACAGGAACAGATAGGACCGGAAGTCTCTGAGCTCTATGGCAGCTACAGGGTTCATTCTAGGAGTTCTCTCCTCCCTCTGTGCACTCTCTTACCTAGAGGGAGTCACTCACAGGCCAACAAGCCTCACGCAGTCCAGTACTACGTGGTCAAAACAACCCATGGGGAAAACAGACATAGGCTTCCCAAACCGGTTCAACAGTCACAGGATGATCTCATGGTCCTGATTTAGGAACAAGGACTCCACGCACAAGCTAGATCAGCTTCCCCGAATAACAAATATCCTTCCACTCAAATTCAACACAGGCTTCCCGTTCAGGGAATGTGCACACGGGTTTTCTCAGAGACAGATACAGAATCTATAGCTTTGGACAGGGGTGTACACAGATTCTTTAGGACAAACATAGGCTTTCTTTTCTGTATCATAATTACACGAGGGTCTCTTACAGATTGGCTTCCCTTGATCCCCCTCAAGACAGTCAGATCGAATGGATGAGAACCCCCCCTCATGGCTTACTTCGTCTGTTTTATTTGCATGCACCAGGGTTGACACTTTTCACCCTGGGAACTGCATGCATTCCATTCGTACGCCTTCCTCCCACCACTTGGGAAATCATGTGTCCTTCCAAAAGGACTTAGGATAAAACCATATGATGCACATATCTTTTTGAAACAATAATAAAATATTATTTCCAGGTTTAAGCTCCTAGGCTCATCACTCAGCCCCTTTCCCACCTTCCAGCCCCTAGTTCCTTGCCCACCTTGTGGACGCTCAGTTCCCCATCACTCATTCATTGTGGTCGGTCTATACCTGGCGGTGTTTATATTTTATTGATTATTCTGCATACATACAAGTACAACAACAGGCTCCTGGCCTTCAAACACTTAGGCTTCCTGGCCTAACAAACACATAAGCCTTCCAACTCATACAAAACCTGGCTCACCAGCCTATAGAACACATTTACAATTCATTGCATATATCGTGATCTGTAACGGGGCTCGGCCTTGGGGACACTACAATCCCCCTCCCCTTATTTTTGCACTGTCCTCAGTGCAACTTACACTGCCTCTGTATGTCCTTCAAAATTTTCAAAAAGATGTAGGTACTCTGCCTGCATAACTTCTTCACACTCCCATGTCGCATCCTCAGGACTGTACCGGGTCCACTAAACCTTTACAATCCCTATAGCTCGATTTCGGAGCTGCTTGTTTTTCCTGTCCAATATGCACACAGGATGCACTTGCAGGACACCTTCTGGATCCACCTGAATCATAGTCCAATCGATAACATGATTAGCATCAGGTACATATTTCTTAAGTAGTGAAACATGAAACACATTATGTACAGTCATAGATGCAGGTAATGCAAGCATGTATGCAACTGGCCCAATCCTTTCCAGGATCTCAAATGGCCCACAAAATCTTGTTGCCAACTTGGCGCAACTTCCCAATTTCAGGGAACTCCTGTTAGTTTTCACTTTCAAGAAAACATGGTCACCCACTTTGAATTCTCTATGGGTTCTATTACTATCAGCGTAACTTTTCTGCCTATCCTGGGCAACTTTCAGATTCTGTTTGATTTTTATCATTTGATCTTCCATTTCTTTGAGTAGTTCAGGTCCAACTACTGTTCTGTCAGCTGGATTATCCCAGCTTACCGGAGTGTTGCACTTTATTCCATAAAGTGCTTCGAATGGGGTCATCTTCAAAGATGTATGATATCCATTATTGTAGGCGAATTCTACCAAATGCAGGTAGTCTTCCCACCTTGTTGGTTTATCCATCACATACATTCTCAGCATGTCTTCTATTACTCTATTTACTCTCTCTGTCTATCCATCAGACTCGAGATGATATGTTGTACTGAAGTTCAGATTCGTTCCGAATCCTTTGAACAGTCCTTTCCAGAAATTCGAAGTGAATTTTGGGTCTCTATCAGACACAATTGTCTTAGGAATTCCATGCAAACGTGCAACTTCTTTTAAAAAGATATCAGCAGCATCTGCTGCTTTGTGGGTGGTTTTCAGTGGAATAAAATGGGCAGCTTTAGTAAGCTTGTCCACCACCACCATGATTGAATCATGTTGCTTGCTTGTCCTGGGCAATCCTGTGATAAAATCCATTGTTACCACATCCCATTTCCACTCAGGAATAGGTAAAGGCTGAAACAACCCTGCTGGGTGTCTGTGCTCAGCCTTGACCTTCTGGCATTCCGTACATCTAGCGATGTATTCAGCAATTTCCTTCTTCATACCTGGCCAGAAATAATGGCTTTTGACTGCTGCCACAGTCTTCTGATATCTAGGATGTCCAACATAAACCATGTTATGAATCTCCTTTAGAATTGCCAGCTTCAACTCTTGGTCATTAGGTACATACACTCTATTTTTATAAAGAAGTAAACTATCAGTTCCCAAGGTGTAACTTTCCTTGGTTTGTGGTTTCTCATGCTACTGTAGCTTTGCTACAAGTCTTTTGTACTACAAATCAACATTTGCAGCTTCAAGAATTCTATCTTTCAACTCAGTTATGTACATGCTAATGGTTGTAGCATGTAATTCATGCACTTTTCTGCTGAGTGCATCAGCCACTTTATTGTCTTTCCCTTTGATATGCCTGATATCAAAGTCATATTCGCACAGAAATTCCAGCCATCTAATTTGCCTAGCATTTAAAGTTGGTTGATCAAATAAATACTTCAGACCATTGTGGTCTGTTCTTAATTCGAATTTCTTTCCCATGAGGTAATGTCTCCATTTCCTCAATGCATGGACAACTGCTGCTAGCTCTAAATCATGAGTGGCATAATTATTTTCATGTTCTTCCAGCTTTCGGGATTCATAACAAATTATAGATCCCTCTTGGCTAAGAACTCCTCCCAGCCCTTCCTTACACGCATCCGTGCACACTACGTAATCCTTACTTGGATCAACAATCTTTAGGATTGGAGCACTAGTGAGCAGTTGCTTCAGTTGCTGGAAGCTGCTCTCACATTCATCAGTCCACTGAAATTTCTTCTCCTTCCTTTGCAAGGAAGTGATAGCATGCGCTATCCTTGAGAATCCTACTAGGAACCTCCTATAGTAGCCTGCCAGACCCATAAAGGATCTAACTTCTGTCAAATTTCTTAGCGCTGGCCACTCTTGAATGGCCTGTACCTTCTTAGGATCCACAACGATCCCCTCCTCTGAAATAATGTGTCCCAAGTAATGGATCTTCCTTTGGTAAAATGAACGCTTGCTCAGTTTTGCGTACAACTGGTGTTCTCTCAACACCTGCAACACCATTCTAAGGTATTGCTCATGTTCTTCCTATGTCTTGGAATACACCAAGATATCATCCAAGAATATTATGACAACTTGTCCAGATAATTTCTGAACACTCCATTCATTAAGCACATGAAGACAATAGGTGCATTGGAAAGTCCAAACGGCACCACAGTGAACTCATAATGACTGTACCTTGTTCTGAAGGAGGTCTTGTTGATGTCTTCATCTTTTATCCTCACTTGATGATATCCAGATTGAAGATCTATTTTTGAAAATACTTTCGCATCCTTTAACTGATCAAAAATATCATCAATCCTTGGCAGAGGATACTTGTTCTTGACAGTGACTTTATTCAACTATCTAAAGTCAATGCACAGCCTCATCGTCCCATCTTTCTTCTTCATGAATAGGACTGGGGCTCCCCACAGTGACATGCTGGGATGAATGTAGCCTTTCTTTAATAGCTCTTCGAGTTGCAGTTGCAACTCTTTCAGCTCTGGTGTGCTCATCCTATAAGGATATTTCAAAACTGGAGCTGCTCCAGGAATTAGATTTATAGAAAAGTCAATGTTCCTCTTCGGAGGTAATCCGGGCACCTCCTGAAACACGTCCTCAAACTCTCTGAGCACCCTGTGGTCTTTCATATTTGAGACCACATTTTGGAATACTTCTTCCACCCTGGCTACAAATAATTGACAGCCTTTTTGGTAACATTTCTTCAGCTGCATGGCTGAGATTTCTCTAACAGCCATGGCTCTGGGAATTCCTTGGATTGTTACGTGATTTCCTTCTTCGTCCAGACATGTGAATCTCTTGTTACGAAAACACAGAAGGGCATGGTGTTGGTCCAATCAGTCCATCCCAATTAAGCAATCATATGATCCTAAAGGTAGAATGTTCAATTCAGCCTTAGTGCTCAGTCCTTTCACGTCCACTGAACATGACTTAACCAATTTAGTGACCTTCCTCTTGGTCTCTGTGGCTAACTGCACTAACCAAGACTTCTCATGTTTTCTCTTCGTTAGATGCAAACTTTCCACCACAATAGGATCTACATAACTATGGCTAGCCCCTGAATCAATCAAAATAACAAGTGGTCGGTTGTTGATCATACCTTCCACTTCAATCATGTGCGATTGAAATTCCGCTTGCTTATTTTCCAGGGCTGCGTAGATCCTCGGCATTCTGCTGCCCATATCCTCCACTGTTTCAGCTTGTTGAATAGTATGGACAGTTCTTGCTTGGTCTTTTCTGTGGCGGCAATCTCTGTACCTATGATTCCCTTTACAACCCCAACACTCCATGGGTGGAGGCCTTGGCATCTGTTCACTCCCTTCAACTTTCCTGGGCTCTTTAAAAGATGACTGTCCCCAAGTACTGTTTCTGGAAAAAGAAGGCTTGCTTCCATTCTGCCTCTGTTCTTTCTTAAAATTCTTCTGGTTATCTCAAGGCTTCTGAAAGGTAGGCTTTTCTCTTTGTTGTTCATATAGGCATTTCTCCCTTCATATGGTCTCTTCCATGGTCTTAGGATCATCGTATTGAATCTTGTCACTAATGGAAGGTGGCAGTCCACTCAGATACCTCTGAATTTTGACAACCTCGTCCTTGATGAATGGAACATACTTTAGCAGTTCCAGAAAACTTCGTTCGTACTCATCAATGGTCATACAGCCCAACTTGAGTTTGAAGAACTCCTTCATCTTTCTATCATAGTATCTTTCTGTTAGGTATTTCTTCTTGAAATACCTCTTAAACTCCTTCCACGTGACCTCTTTTTCTCTGATGTGCTGCAACTGTACAAACTGATCCCACCACATGGACACTTTTCCTTTCAGCTGGTACATTGCAATTCTACCTTCTGCACGAGTAAAATAATTCTGCAATTGGAAGTATTTATTCATGCCAAGAAACCAGGTCTCGACACCTTCCTCCTTCTTATGTTTTCCATCGAATGTTGGAGGCTTAATTTTATTCATCTCTCCTTTCAATATCTCCCTTCCAGATTTTTGATGTTTTCTGGTAGGGGACGGGCTCGAACTGTTGTGTGTCTCCCTGTCTGAATGTTTTTGGGAGAAACTGTGACGTCGGCTACCACTCCTCGATCTACTTCTTCTCCCATGGTCTCTACGACTTTCTGTCGTGCCTGAGTCTCTTCCCTTCTCAAGTTTCTTCTTTATTCTTTCCAGACTCTGCAAGAATTTTATGTTTAATTTCCCTTGCCGATCCTTGACTTTCATGAGCTTTCGGCTATCAGCTCGACGCTCCTTGGCCTCTCTTTGAAATCCTTCAAGGATTTTCATTATATGTCCTTCCTTATCCATCTCCTTTCCATGCCCATTAGAGTTCGATCCTTCGACTACCAGGTTAACATCCTTTCCTTCCTTTTCATCTTCTATTTCAGGGGTAAACTGCACTTTTCCCCACTCCATACTCGGCATTGATTAACTGGAGTACTGCCCTCCATTAACTCTTCACACACACTGTGCAATCAAATTTGAAATTTTTCAGGCCTTTTAAACCTTCACAAACAATCCACGACATTTATAACTAATATGAACAAGAACGAAAGACATTTCAACTTCACAAAGTTTTCCAAGCTCTGTTTGGCTCTGCAATTTCTGGGGTTTCGAAACTTCAGAATATCGGTCCACGAAGAACTTTGAAATTCTCCTATTTCCCTATCGGGAAATTATCCTCCCACAGGAAACTCTTCGAGGTCTCCATTCCTTCTATCGGGGTTACCTCTATCGGGGTTTTGAAACTAGCAATGTTCTGGTGGGTTGAATTCCCGATTTCCCGATTTCCCGATGCATTACCTTGTCATCTTAGCCTCCACTGACTAAGCCTTTAATCTATCCGACCGACTGCTATAATACCATCGTCTTATGTCCCTTATCGGGGTTTCGGGGTTTGCAGTGTCGAGCTACACATGTACTCGGAACTCCCAATCCTTCGATGTGCTTTGGCCCTCCAAGCCAAGCCCTGGCCAATGTGACCACAATTTCCCGGGACCATAGTCCTACTTCCTGTTGGGGCTATGGGGTTTACGATGTCGTAAAACACTCTACCCCAAGACTCATGATCCTCTGACTCCCGACGCGTTCCTTTACGCGTTATCCCCTTCTATGGGCTCTACACCATGTGACCGCTGACTCGTGACCCTGGCCTTTTCCCTTATCGGGGTTCGGGGTTTCGTGAATCAAAATGTGCCAAAACTCTTGACAACAGAATCCCCAATTTCCCGATGAGCTTTGACCTCCGTCCAGCTGACAATTGTCCCCCACTAATCAGTGTTTTGCAGATCATGATTTCAAAGTGTATGAATCACTTATCACCGGGATTCCTGATATTCCGATGAACTCCAAACGCCGATGAATTTACTCCTTGTCGGGACTTTACCCGATGGTGCAGATCCTTGCCACGTGTCCACTAAATGAATGGTCCCAATTTCCTCCGGGGTTCGAGACTTGAAAGGTCTCGAGTTCCTTGTCTTTAGGAACTCTGATATGACAATTCCCAACTCTGCCCAGGCTACTGGCACCTGTCATCCACTAGTTCCACCTGTGGTCCATGCGACTCTTCTGTCAGGATTTCCTTCAATGGCGCAGATCTCCAACTCCTCAAGATCTTCTAACACCTGTCCTTCAGATGGACGGCTCTGATTATGTTGGGGTTTCGAGGTTTCAATTGTTGAAAAACACTTGACCACGGGATTCTCGATGCGCCTTTGCCTTAGCCCCCTCGGCTATGCCGAGGTCCATGTGACCTCTACCTTGTGACCGTAATCAAACCGCTCATCGGGGTTTCGGGGTTCAGAGTTTCACAATGCATGGACTCCTCGTCCCCTCTATTCCCAATTTCCCGAATCTCAATTTCTGATGGATGACTCTTCTATCAGGACTTTCCCGATTGTCTAGATTACTACCATACGTCCACAATGAATGGACGATCCCGATTCAATATCGGGACTTCGGGACTTTTTATTCCCCGATGACAAAATCCTTTGTCAACTCAAAACCCTGGTCGCCTGTATACTGACAGGTCTCTCTACCTCCACCACATGTCTCCTCTGTTGGATGGATCAGATCAAATCTCAGGACTTCGGCCGGTGCAAGGTCAAAAAACGCTCACCTACATGAGTCCGGGTGTCCGGATCTCTGAATTGGACGATCACACGACACACGTCCTTCCCTAAACGGACGACTCAGATTCTCTCTTTCTATTTTGGAGATTTCGCCCCTAAATACTAAGGTTTAACCTTCGGGCATCTCCCGACAGATCCAATGATTGTCGGGTTTTCCGACTGAGATCTGACGGCTCAGTTCGTTCCTAACCAAATTGGGATTCCGCATATCACGATTTTCCAATCCCCTGTGCAATATCCAAAGGCTTTAAACCTTGTGCACATTCTCCAGATATGACGGTTACAAGTGTTCGCCTTCCCTCCCAAACAAATCCTACAGTTCTAACACCATTGGTGTAAAGACCTATCTTCCCGTGGCCATAGACCATACTGGCTGTGGTTTCACAACACCGCTATACCTCCTGAGCTTATGGGCACGGTTAAGTAACTCCTATACACTCCGGGCCATACTAGGGTCCAAAATTGGTCCTCCAAACACAATTTCTCCTCTCACCCTCAGTCCAAAGACCAGTCAACTGGCCCATCTAGGCTCAGTGTCGAAACCTTCGCTCTGATACCAATTTGTAGTGTACCTTTTTCACTACCGAGGTTTTCAAACCTCTCAGTTACCATTCTGTACACGGATTTTTACATAATTCGTACAGACATTATAAGCACATGCATTTAAACAATTAAACACACTTAAATCACAGTGTAAGATATATAATTTACTGCTACAATTAAACAAGCCATAGCATTCAACAGTAATTCATTTACACAACAGAAAACATGATACATAAACAGCTCAATCATGCAAAACATGATCAAAGCATAATTCAGAATACTTATCATTTAACAGCTGTAGAAATCACCGACCAAGTGCAGGCCTTCCATGAACCTCCCAGCCTTAGACCACATTGTTCATCATCTCAACAGTGGGTCACCCCCGAGCTGGGACCGAGCTCCACCCCAAGGCAAGGAATCCAGACTCAGGCTGAGGTTACATGGAATTTAGTCATACACAACCACTAGGAAGAAATCTCTCCCAAGAATCTCCCTCGCTCACTGCCCACAGACCCTCATTCCCCACATGCCTGTTCCACCCCAGGAGAGTGCACCTTCTCTGTCACCTGGACAGTCCTTCGGCTGTCAGTCTCCCTTACCTTGGGTTATAGGAACAGACCGGACCGGAAGTCTCCAGGCTCTATGGAAGCTATAGGGTTCCTTCTAGGAGTTCTCTCCTCCCTCTGTGCACTCTTTCACCTGGAGGGAGTCACTCACAGGCCAACAAGCCTCACGCAGTCCAGTACTGCGTGGTCACAACAACCCATGGGGAAAATAGACACAGGCTTCCCAAACTGGTTCAGCAGTCACAGGATGATCTCATGGTCCTGATTTCGGAACAGGGACTCCACACACAGGCTAGCTCAGCTTCCCCGAATAACAAATATCCTTCCACTCAAATTCAGCACAGGATTCCCATTCAGGGAATGCACACATGGGTTTTCTCAGAGACAGATACAGACCCTACAACTCTGGATAGGGGTGTACATGGATTCTTCAGGACAAACACAAGCTCTCTTTTCTGTATCAGAATTACACGAGGGTCTCTTACAGACTGGCTTCCCTTGATCCCCCTCAGGACAGTCGGATCGAATGGATGAGAACCCCCCCTCACGGCTTACTTCGTCTGTTTTATTTGCATGCACCAGGGTTGACACTTTTCACCCTGGGAACTGCATGCGCTCCATCTGTACGCCTTCCTCCCACCACTTGGGAAATCACGTGTCCTTCCAAAAGGACTTAGGATAAAACCATATGATGCACATATATTTTTGAAACAATAATAAAATATTATTTCTAGGTTTAAGCCCCTAGGATTATCCCTTAGGCTCATCACTCAGACCCTTTCCCACCTTCCAGACCCTAGTTCCTTTCCCACTATGTGGATGCTCAGTCCCCCATCACTCATTCAACGTGGTCAGTCTGCACCTGGCGGTGTTTATATTTTATTGATTATTATGCATACATACAAGTACAACAGAAGGCTCCTGGCCTTCAAACACTTAGGCTTCTTGGCCTAACAAACACATAAGCCTTCCATCTTGTACAAAACCTAGCTCACCAGCCTATAGAACACATTTACAATTCATTGCATATATCATGATCTATAATGGGGCTCGTCCTTGGGGACACTACACCAATGACTTACGTGATTCTGTGTGAACATCCGACGATCCACAATATCCTCTCCTCTGTACACTTCTGGCCCGATCTGACGGCTGACAGGATTTTTCTCCAGATCGGATGGTGCAGATCGTTTCTTCCCGTGCACTTCCTCTAGTGCTCTTTCCTGGACATGAAAACCGATGGTCGAGATCTTCTTCTCTCCAGTCGATCTGACGGTTGTTGTTTCTCCTCTGAGCTTCTGTGCTTTCTTCCCAGACTTGGGAGAAAGATTCAAATTCCTCAAAGGCCTCGACCTTTGTCTCATCTCTCCTCTGTGAGCTCTTCAACTTTGAACCTCTCCACGCGTATGAAATGCTAACTCCTCCTGAGCTTTCTTCCTTCGAATCCTCAAAGGATTCTTTTGACTTCTGTGCCTCTGCAGAGTCCTCACACGCAAAGTGTTATTTGTCCTGAGATTCTCCTGTACCTTCGAACTCTATAGAAATTTGGTTCTTCTTCTCTTTTTCCCACAGATGGAGAATACAATGCCCTCCTCGCGGTGTCTCTACTCAAGCAACCTGATTGCTAAGTCTTTCAGGGTGTTCAACAACCCTGTGAAAGATCCTTCAGTGGACTCTTCCTTCAAATGGTAGAACTCCAAAGAGTTTTCTTCCCTTCCCTATGCCTATCTACAGACAGTCTCAATGCCCACCTGGCAAAGTTTCCCTTTCACAGAACGTTCAACAGTTTTGTCTTCTTCTCTTGTGCACCTATGCACCTGCTCAATGCCCTCTTGGTAGAGCTCTCAGAATCCTCAATGATTTTGTTTCTTCTGAACTCATAGTAGAGTTCTTTCCTCAATGCACCACTGTGCATATGCTCAATGCCCACTTGGCATAGCTTTACAGAATTCATAGCAGAATTATGTCTGCAATTGTGTCTCTCATACACAGACTTGCCTCCAAGGTATTCAGCAACCTTAAGGTTTTCTCCTGAGTTTTTGACTCCATATCTTGTGCTGCAACACGCCTTTGTTTGACTCCACAGAGTTCAGAAATGCATCCTCTGTGCATGGCTCTCAGAACCCGCAACATTCTGTCACACCCTCCTGGTATGAAGCCTCAAATACCTTCCACCCTGAAATCAAACACACTCCTGCAAATGCCTATCATACATCTATAGAATATATAAAGAACACACACACACATCCACATAACACAAAATTCATGCAGGAAAAACTGCTTCTGTTTATATTAATAATGGAAAATGCTTGTCTGTACAAGGTGTTCTCGAGCTCTCTCTTTGACTCTACTCATCTCAATCCTCACTCTCATCTAACTACCAAAATGAGATCTGAAAGTCTCTTTTACCTGAGGGGCTCATCGAGCACTTCCCTCCAGGTCTACCTACTCTATTCAATTGCAATAAATGGTTGTCTAGTCCAGCATCTGGACCTAGATCTCAGTCGATCTAGCATTAAAGCCGATCTACCTAACGCCTGCACAAAGGAATGACTTCTATGGCTCACCAGCCTAAGAATTTAAATTTACATTCAAATCAAATTTAAATGAGGTTGTGCCTCCCTCTTAGCTTTGAATGCATGCGCGTTGACGCGATTGGCTGGTTGGTTGGATGACGTGGAGAGATGCTCCTACATCAAGAATAGGGTCATTGGGATGGCTGACAGAGTCAGGAGTGATTCCCAGAAATAGAAGGCCATAGAAGGGCTGGGCATGTCTTCTCTGTTATAACTGAGGGCTCATCTCTATAGAATCCAAGAGGAAGCCAAGATCAACAAGGACGTGGCCCCTAACATTTATTTACATCACACAAGGAAGAGGAATAATTCCCCTCATGATATATTCTCCAACAATAACTTCGACGTTGAAGATCGATCTCACAGGTAAATTTCAACTGAAAGTCGAAAATGATGGATCAGTTAGCTATGTGACATTGGAGAAGAAAGCAGAACTTTATGCAAAACTTGTGCATGGAGAACTTCCAGATGATGAAGAAAATGAGAAATACTGTGTGGATTTACTTCAGAGGGAAACTTTTAGAGGTTGATCTTGAAATGTTGCAAGGGGACGATAGAACTAGAATCTTGGATAATGACAGTAAAATGGATGGTGATATATCTTTTTTAGATTCAGATGGAAAACATGCAAGCAATGATTGGACTGGGTTTTCTAAAGTTAGCAACGCACATAAGAGACTAGTAAGATATTTGGAAAATATGGAAGAGTTGAAAGGGTTGATATGAGATCAGATGTATTTGGTTCATAATGGCATAAACAATATAGAAGCTACCTGTAGTTTTCAAAACCCTAAACATATTATCAGTTCCTTTTCCCAGGCTCTGTTTAAACCCTGTTAAAGTATGTTTGAACCAATTGTTTCTGTATTTAGAACATTTTGTATAGCCTTTCCATGTCCTCTGAATAATTTATATCTGTAGTTAGAAAACCTTAAATGGTTTTCTCAATTCATCTAGGAAAAAGTTGTTCGTATGTAGGAAACCATAATGTGAATTTTCAGTTTGATTTTCTAAGGCGTAAATTACCCTATAAATTTTGAATTATGCATGATCTATTGTTCTCAGAGAGGTAATTGTTTTTTGGGGGGGGCGTTACAAAAGTATGAGTCAACACCCATCCTTCATTAATGCATGATCTCACAATTGTGGTTCCGATAGCAAATCGGATGGAAATTTTAGGTATCTAACAAAATACAGATGCTTATTGTTCAAGTCCTTAGTAGCAGAGAAGAAGCCTGCAACTATTATTCTCATTGGAATATAGTTTATAAACAATATTTTCTTCCCTAATCATGTTGGATTCATGGTTCAATCTTCATTCTAGCTGGTAATGCGTAACCTCTATGGTTCATATCCAAGGCTACAAGCTAAGTTTAAAACAACATATTTGAAATGTAGGGCCCTTTACTCAAAAGTTTCTTTGGCGCAAGAATATTGTAGAGCATCCAAGCTCTTCCTGGAGATTTTGTCCATATTATTTCGTCATTGTAATGTAACAACTCTAATTGGATCGCATATGAAAGAGACAAAATCCCATAGCTTTGGGTGGTCAAGCCCAGGTTTTATTTTTGAAACCGGGCTCTCATACCAAATGTAACATGCATCTAGGATTTTGGGAAATTAATCATTCATTACATACACACACAATAAAAACTTTGTTTTTAACATAATTTCATTTATTTGTCATTCACACCATTCTTTTACATTTGCTCAATGATAAATCTAAATAACATGATGAAAAAATTAATAGGTCAACTCTAAGGTTTAGAACTTAAAACAAAATTATATACAAAATATCAATAACAAATACCACCGAAAAATACCTCCTCCTTAGTTTGTTGAAGCTCATCAATTGTAATGTAGTCCTAAGCACTTCCAAACATTTTTTTCCTTCTTTCCTAGAGTGAAACAATGGAATCCTCCCAGCCAACTAGGAGCCTAGCCGACTTCCTAGCTCCAAGAAAACTTTCAGTTTCTTGGCCCTCCATGCTCGTGACTCCAAAAACAACAAAGCACATATTCTTTAAGAAAACCATCATAAGAAATATATCTTCCAAAGATTTCACAACCTCTCATCATGTTCCAACCTCCTAATCCTCCCTTCTTCACCACTTCTCCTCCTTATTTATCAAGTTTCCAAACACCATTCCCCAAGTCTCCTCAACCACCCTCATTATTATCTATCAACCTCCCTTATCTATATTTTTGGTAAAAGATTAAAATAAAACTATAGTATAAATGACTTGCATTAAACAACAATAAATAAAATGAAAAGTCTTTCTTCTCATGCTAGCTAATAAATGTAATTTGACAATTTTCTCCAAACTATACATAACAACCCACCATGCTCATTTAATTCATGAAACCAACCATCAATCAAGTCAAGAAGGTATTTAATGCTTCTATATATTTTGTATGCAATATAATTTACATATTCAATAAACATTCAATTAAATAGTTAATAATTTACTTTAATAATTAATGCATTAATTAATTGTACTAGTGTACATGAGCAGGGTATGTGTGCATAGCTAGCGTACACATATCTCATGTATTTACTAACGATAAACAACCATTGCCTATAGTGCATAGTTCCTATATGATAACCAAGACATGTAGGACAACAGATCAAGTAATGCATCATTTAATAATCTTAACGAACAAAATTACATGAATTCATCAATAACTCATTATCACACTTAAAATATAAATAGGAAATCAAATAGGGTTTTAAACATGGTAGGAGCTAAGTGAGTAAACAATAGTGACATCTCTAATCCCCAATCAGTATTCTCAACTAACATCGAAGCATCCTTCCTTCCTAACCTACTTCCATCTTTCATCCTATCCTTTCCTCTGTTGGAATAAGATGGAGCGTCAACTATATTGACCTAACTCCAGATAGAACCCATAAGCGAAAGTGTCATACATCTCGACCAAGCTTCCCCAGTAGGCAACTAGCAGTCACCATCACACATCTAGGGGAACGTGTCTTCACACAACCCTCCCACGACTCTAGGTTTCAGAAGTTAAACGGTGGGAAATACCTCCACCCCTCCTTATAGAACTAGGGTCAACACCCTATATCAAGCCATACTGTACAACTACTATTCTTAGAGTCATGTCATCAAACAACCACTCTAGGCAAGTTGTGCGTCCTGTCAAAACCACACTCACCACAAATCATAACAATATTTTTAATCATAAATTAAATAATAAGTACAAGATATAGCATATACTATCTTCTTGATGTCTACGACATCCAAGTCACCTCAACACTACAGTCATTTGGTTATCGCATAACTCATTAACCTGTAAGTTGATCCACCAATAACTCATATCTATGCATATACATAATAATTTCATATAAGGATCCATATCTATATTGACGTTCAATTTAAGAAATGCATGTTTGTTTTTATCATGTTTGGCATCTGTTATGCATTCACATCATAACTTGAACTAGTATCCATGTGCCTAAATTCCACATTTTAACTTACATGTTTAAACAAACCAAAGAGCTATCATCAGCATGAATATATAACAATGAAAATAATATCATGCGACACATAAAAATATGAACATATCTCAAATATCTATCTCAATCTAACTGAGCCCAAACAAATGTTAAGAATTGAATTACTAAGATGAGTAAACAGTCAATCTTCTAACTCCCTAAAGGTCAAGATATGGGGTGTTATAACAAGATTCATAAGCCTCCTTAAAATATGAGTCTTCCTTGTACATTTCTTTGAGGTTTTCAAACCCCAAACTCTCCACTTGGAATTCTTGCAAGATCAAACATCTCCTGCTCAAATCATCTACAACTTTGTTAGAATTACCATTAATATTCTTAATGACAAAAGTAAAATTCTTCATGAATTATAACCATTTGGCATGTCGATGATTCAACTTCTCTTGTCTGGCTAAAAACTTCAAATCATGATTTTTAGTATACGAAGTAAACTCTTTTGGTATAAGATAATGCCTCCATTTTTTCAAAGATTGAATTATATCATAAAATTCTTTATCATAGGTTGAATGTTTCCTCTTAGCATCATTCAAATTCTCACTAAAATAAGCAACAAGATTACCATCTTGACTTAAAACTGCATCGATGGCCACTTCACTCACATCACATTTGACATGGAAAGTATTACTAAAATCTGGCAGAATCAAGATGGGTTGTTCTGTTATCTTCTCCTTTAACAGTCTAAATCCTTTCTCAACTTATTTTTTACAATCAAAGGATCCATGTTCCTTCTTTATAATATTCACTATGGTTGCACATATACTGCTAAAATTCCTGATGAATTTTCTGTACTTACTTTCTAACCCATGAAAAATTCTTACCTCAAATGCACTTCTTGGCGAAGGCCACTCCTTTATAAGTTTCACCTTCTCTAGATCCATCTTAAATTCATTTGAAGAAATAACAAACCCCAAATATACAAGTTATGTATTCATAAAAGAACATTTGTTTAAGTTTACTAACAACTTCTCTTGCTGCAATCTCCTCAACACCATCCTCAAGTGTCTCAAATGTTCCTCCTTAGTCTTGCTGTAGATTAGGATATTATCCAAATACACAATTACAAGCTTTCGAATAAAATATTTGAGCAGTTCATTCATTAACCTCGTGAATGTACTTGGAGAATTAGTTAAACCAAATGGCATAACAATCCACTCACACAACCCTTCATTTGTTTTGAATGTTGTTTTCCATTCATCTCATTCTTATCTGATGATAACCACTTTTCAAATCTATATTGGAAAAATAACTAGCTCCACTCAAACAATCAATCAAATCATTCATTCTGGGTAAAGGAAATATATACTTTATGGTTATCTTATTGATAGATTTAGAGTCTTTGCACATTCTCTAACCTCCATCCTTCTTTGGACTCAACACAGTTGGTACTACACACAAGCTTAAACTTTCTCTTATCAACCCTTTGTCTAACAACTCTTGGACCTGCTTCTTGACATGTTCATTCTCCTCGGGGATCAACCTATATGTTGCTTTGTTTGGAAAACTTTCTCCTGAAATAAGGTCAATATGATGGATAATAATTTTGATGGGTGGTAAATTATGAGGAAAATCATCCACCACTATAACAACAAACTATAATTCCTAATATTTCTTAATTTTCTTCGAGAGCTCCTTCCCACTCATGAGGAATCTACTCAAACAAGCCTCCCTTTCAACTCCTTTATCTTCTCGTGGAACAACAACATATGTTTGTACCCATTCTTCTCAAGGTTATATGTATTCTTTCTCCCATCTTGTATGACATTTCTATCATATTTCCATGGCCTCCCCCCAAAAAACATGACAAACATACATAGGTATGACATCACATAAAACTTCATCCTTATAACTACCAATATTAAATTCAACTTTACATTGTCTACTTACCATTACTTGATGTCCTTTTTGTAGCCAAGACACCCTATACATATCTAGATGTGCTATCATTTCCAACTTTAGTTTTTCCACCATTTTTGTGGACACTAAATTTTGAGTGCTTCCACCGTCTATGATCACCTTGCATACTCTATCCTTTGATTTGCAAGTTGTTATAAAAAAACTATTTCTTTGTGATGTCTCTTGCACCTCCTTTTCTAGATTCACAAGGGCTTTCCTCATCATGATATTTCGTCTTTCGTTGCTTATTCTTTTGTCTCTGTCTCTACAATATTTTGTTGAGACTCAACAACATGGGATTCTCTAAAACCTGCGGTTTTATTTTAGGACATTCCCAAGACACGTGTCATGTATTCCCACAAGCATAACACTTAACCTATTATCCTCTGCCTCTTCCTCTACCTCTTGGAAAAGGTATCCTTCCTCTAGAGTCTCCTCCTCTAGAGTTTCCTCCTCTAGCTATCTTGTTGCTAGAGCTACTAGCTTCTTCCCTTGTCTTTTGGAACTTTTCTCTTATGGTTCCTTTCCCTCGGGTTGGATTCTCTCCCCTATTCTTCTGGTTCTACTTCCTTCCTTGTTTTTCTTCTTCCTTCAAGGATACCTGATAAGCATCTTCTACAGTCCTCACCGTCACTAAACTAATCTCATCCTTGATTTCATACCTCAACCCATTGGTATACCTAGCAACTTTATCTTCATCATTTTCCCTATGTTCTTCTCTTATATTCATTTTATAAAATTATTCAGTATATTCCTTCACTAACAAACATTTATGTCTTAGATTCTGTAATCTTCTAAACAAATTGAGTTGATAGTCCTCGGGTACAAATTTATCCTTGAGTTTAGCTATGATTCTATCCCAACTCTTAATCTTTGGCTTACCTTTTCTCCTTTTTTCATATTGTAACTCGTCCCACCATAAAGTTGCATGTCCCTTCAACCTTGTCATAATATTCTTTACTTTCTTCTAATCATCAATCTCCTCATAATCAAAATATTTTTCTAAGGCATTTATCAAGTCAAACAATTCTTCTACATTCAAATTACCTTCATACATTGGGACTTCCATCTTCTCCCTAGTTCCCATATTGAAAACAAATCTCAAAAATCATTCCTATATTGCTTCCTCTCCTGTAACTTCCTCTTCTTTTGTATTTTCACTCTTTTCATCACTAACATCACCAGACTATGGTTCTCTCCTTTGCATTTCTTCCATAGTTTCCAGTATTTCATAAAGTTGTCTAATTTCTTCCTTGATAGCTACGTTGGCTACATTGGCTATAGGTCCTTTACCACACACTGTGCATAATTTTCCTATTCGTGAGGGTCCTTTTCCTTTCTTGAGGATATGCACATAACCACAGAGTAAAAACCAAGTGCTTAGCAAAAAGGGCTATGGGCTCTGTAACTTGTCATAAAGTTATATTAACCATCGGATGTGGGTATTACCCTATCCTTCCACTGACGGCTCTAAGACTTGATCGGACGGCTAGCGGGGATTATCATCCCTTTCACGATCTATGATTGACAAAGGATTTAGGGCTCTGGGGTTCGAGACATTTCCACTCCTGCATCAGCTAGAAGGTAACCCCTTAAGGAAGCTACATGGAAGTATAAATTAACGAGCAAGGATATCCTATTAGAACCTATTGATAACATTGAATATTTATTATTGTGTAAAGTATATTGAAGGTACACATTGATACAAATTAAGTTACGCAAGTCTGAGGTAGCACAAAGGGTTGACGATGAAAATTTCATAATTGCAGAAAATATTGGGAAAACCCTAGTTTTTTGAGGTGTATGCGGGCTGCAATGGAGAAGGGTGCATACAAACTTGGGATGGAAGTATAATAGGGTGCGTACACACACAGGCTAGAAGTATAACAGGATACGTACTTGAGGGAAGAGCCATTGAAACATTAGAATATGAATATGCCAGGTATCTAGAGTGTGAAAGAAAGCTCCCATGAAGGTCTACACTGATCAAGTACAACAGATATATGTACTAGTTCAAAAGGTATGTCTTATTTCTATGAGTAGATGGATTTTGTTGTCTACATGAGAAATGGTTATGGAGGTTTGAGGATTTTCCCTAGAGAGTCTATTGGCTTCATGGCACTTACTGTATAAGTCATATCTACAGAACTATAGTGCTAGTATAATTAATATTATCATCGGTACATCTTGTTAAGTGTTGAGGCACATCTTGTATTTCTTGTCATATGGTTAAAGGTTTTTGTGGTACATGGTTGAGATCTTTTTTCTAAGAAGTGGCTATGAAGTGGTTGATGTATTGAGAGGTTGTATATCAATAAGGGTTTGATTTCTAGTCCATGTAAGGGTTATTATACGTGTTCATGATTATACATAGTTATATGGCACATGACTAGAGATATATAGATGGAATTGGTTAATGGATATGTATGAGGATGTATGCATATGGAAAAACTATAGTCTAACCTGAGTGACAAGCTATAGGTTGATGTGACAAAGGTAGCAGAGGGTCATATTTTTTCAAGAAAGAGAAAACCCTAGTTTTCAGAAGGCATACGCGGGCTATAGTATAGAAAGGCCATGTACATACATGGGTTGCATTATAGAAAGGGCACATACATACACAAGTTGTAGCACAAACAGGTCGCGTACCTGTTAGATTTTGTTGGTACATGATGAGTACAGGTACAGGTTGGTTATAGGACAGTGGAATAGTTTGGTTACAGGTTATTGGAACAAATTGGTACATGTTTACAATGATATATCTCTCAGTGACAGTGTGGTAGTGGTTTAATCATTTCACTTATATTTCAGGGTGGTAGGACATGGAAAGGATAGGTGGTTGTATCCATATTTTGGTTGTAGCCGGAAAACATAGGGAGTTGTAGCCTCCTTCTGGTTGTAGCCAGAGAATTGGGGAGTTGGAGCTTCCATGAGGTTATAGCCTGAGAAACTAGGGGGTTGGAGTCTCCTTCCAGTTGTAGTTAGAAAACAAAGGTATTTGGTGCTTCCAATGAATACAATTCTTAAATACATATAAGAAAAAACATTATGTGGTTTTATATAGCATTGGGTTTCCACGTAAAAATACTGGTGTACTATGTATGTGTATGATTTATCATTGTTCATGGTTTATTTACTTTGCACTTGTTGAATGATAATGGTATATTGATCATAAAAATAAAAATAAAAAAACTTATATGTTGTGGTTAAAAATGATTAAAAATCTCTATTACTGATTCACCCCCTATCTCAGTAATCCAACAATTGGTATCAGAGGAGGTTCCTTCAGAAATCAGTTTAACCACTGAAAGGTATATCATGGAGATCAAAGTATATATAAAAATGGAATACCACAGTTTGATGGAAAAAACTATGCATTATGGAGCAGAAGGATGAAAACATATGTACACACACATGGATTTGAGGTTTGGCAATTAGGTGTAGATGGATATAAAGAACCACTAGTTCCACCAACAAATGAAAATGAAAGGAAACTCAGTCTAAATAATTATAAATCCAAAAATGTTGTTCTAAATGGTCTTGGTGATTCCATATATGGAAAGGTTATGCCTTGCATCTCCACAAAAGAGATCTGGGAAAAAATTCAAATTATTTATGAAGGAGATGCAAAAGTCAAGTCAACAAAGATTCAAACTTACAAAGATCAATTTGAACAGTTGAAAATGAAGGAATATGATAATATTGAAAATTATTTCTTAAGAGTTGATGAAACAGTGAATATAATCAAATTATTGGGAGAAAACATTGATGAATCTAAAAGGTACTAATATATCTTCCAATGATATTCAATCCTAAGGTATCAACACTAGAATAAACAACATATTTGGACTGAATAAACATGGATGATCTACAAGGAATTTTCATATCTTATGAAACAAGAACCAAACAAGAGAATCCATGTGCAAAAGAAGTAGCATTCAAAGCATCTAGTAAGTCAAAGTGAAAGGGAAATCAAAAGGAAAAAGAATATAGCAGCAATAGTGACATCTCAAAGGACAATGAAGAAGTAGTCAAATTCGTTCGAAGAATGAAAAAGGAAACCGACAACATATATAAAGGTAAGATTCCATTGATTTGTTTTAATTATGATGGTATTGGTCATTTTTCTAACAAATGTCCCCATAAGAAAAAAGAAAATAAATTAATAAGATGATTCAAATAACAAAAAAACCTATAAAGGAAAAAGAATGAAAAATAAAGTCTTCAAGAAAAGTTTTTGCACCAAGGAAGACAACTCCTCATCAGATGAGGATGAAGTCAGTGAAAGTGAGACCGAAAGAGTTCTATTCATGGAAGTAGAAGACTCTAATAAATAATTCACCTAATATGAATATGAATTGGAATAATTTGACTACAGAGAAGAATTGTTGAGGGCTATAGAAGTTATAAAAACAGAAAAGAAGAAAAAAAAGAAGTTCCAGGAAGAACTAAACAAGAAACAAGACACTAAGAATTCAAACTATGGAGAAATAGATAACATGATCATTGAGTTGAAGGTTCAAATAGAACAAGACAAAATAATCGAAGAAGCACTCAAAGAACAACTGGAAGAAAAAGAAAGGATTATGGAAAACATGGAAGTAGAGATTGTCACATTGAGAAAATACCTTCAACAAAAAAACATCCAAAATAGATATAAGGTTATGGATAATATTATCAACAATCAGAGGCCACATAATGAAAAGTATGGGCTAGGATACAATCAGATAGAAAGAGGCTCAAACTCCAAAAATACAGATCAAGAAACAAAATGAAGAAGTTATGTAGAGACAATCAAAGGATCTCCTGAGAAGGAAGAAAACAAGAGGTTTCATTACATAGATGTTCCACCACCCAAAATATTCATATTTCGGAATCCACAATGGCCATAACAAAAAGGATTTCGAGAAGAAGTTGGGTTCAGAAGAGTAACTCCCTTAAGAAGACCTTCAACTCCCAGTTATCAAACTATATTTTTTGTTTTATGTTATGCATGTAATAATTTTGGACATAAAGATGTAAATTGCAGAGAAAATAGAAGAAACAAAAAAAACCTTGAAAGTCATGCAAAAAAGGTTTATCCAAGAATGCCTAGTGAAACACATAATATAAGCTACAACATGTTTGAATCTTTGAGCACCGAAGTGGAATGATAATAAAAATAAACATGGTTGATATGTTGATAGTGGCTACACAAAAAACATGACAGGTGATGAGGATATGTTTCTAACATTAAAAAAGGAAAGAGATGGATCAATCTCCTTTGGAAACGTCAACTTAGCTAGAATCATTGGAAAGAGGACAATGAGAATTGGAAACAAGAATACCAAGAAAGGAAATGTTTTACTGGTGGAAGATATGAAACATAATATTCTAAGTTTAATTCAAATGTGTGACCAAGGTCACAAACTTATGTTCGATTCACATAAGTGTGAGATAATAAAATATTTTTCAGATAAATTGGTCGCAACAATTGTAAGAACTTCATGCAACATATATGTATTAAGTGAAATTGGAAATGAAAAGTGTTTTCTAGGAAAGGAAGATGAAGTTTGGATATGTGTTGGGGGGAAATTATACCCTACAGACTAACAAGCTAGGGATTAAACTTGCATGTAGATCATGACCCTTAAGAAATTACTTTTAACCTTCTACCCCAAACCTAAAACCCTTTTTCACATGCAAACATGGAAAGAACCTACTAACTTTTTTATCCACGTTTGGTATAGATCCTCCATTGCGCTTTATCCCCTTGCTTCTGCTGCTCCTTCCAAAGACGATCCTGCAATCAAGACAAAACACTACGCATGCATGCTATTTCTCTACTAGAGGGTTAGAGATTAAGCATAAATCGAACAAAACATATAAAATTCGGGCATTGGGACGGGAAAAGTATTCTTTATTAATCTCAAGATGAATCAACTTACAATAATAATAGAGATCGACCATCGTTCCTTGATCCTGATCCTGGGCTCCTCCTCTTCTTTGTCCTCCAACTGCTTTGCTTGAATTCTCCTAAAGCTTGAGGAAAGGCTAAAGGGTTGGGACAAAATGGATTCAGCAATTGGACAAAGTTTCTTTGCTATGATTTTCCTCCTCCAAATAGTACCCCTACCCCTTCTTTTATAGGCTAGAAGGATCTAGGGTTTTGGGAAAATTCTCGGCCATGCATGGCTGGGAGTTCCAGTTAACTGACCCAAATCTTTTCGTTCCGTCGGAAACTTTCCTGTTTTTGTTCTTTGTTAGGTAAACGTGGGCTGTAGTGGTCCAGCCAGCGTTCCAACACATGCAGTAGAAGGCCTGTCAGCGTTCCAATGTGCCCAGTGATAAGTTAGGGCACAGGTTACTTGATTTAAGAGGTTTTTCAAGAGTTTGTTCAGCATGGCCTTGGAAAGGAAAGGATATGAGTTGGCCTGATTCCAGGTAAGCATGTGTGGTGCAATTTAGGGTTATAACAGATGCCCCCTAATGTGTGAGGTCAGAAGAGCATCTGATGGCTGAAATACATTACCAATTATTTACCAATCTGTACTGATATGCTGAATGAGTGAGCCCAGGAATCAGGAATCAGGAGGTGCCATCTGCAAAAAATATCAAATGTCTCACCGAGGCGGGCATACCCATGCTCGGGATAAGTCAGAACCATGGATACCAATCAAATACACTGTAGATCCATGTCAAATAACTATAAAGAGTAGCCGCGAATAATACACAATGGAGCTACATTTCGAAATCAGAAAGATATACATATAAAGTATCCATCTCCCAGAAGCTGATTCGGCCTGATGGATGTACTTCAGAGCTCAAGCAACAACTTCAAAATCTGTTAAACTCAGGTAGGAGTGTAATATGAGTGTATGACTACACTACCTAGAGGTCTTCGATGGCTCGTCGGTTATGGACTTGATAATCTTGGTGATCGGACTAAAGGCTTCAGTGATTTCGAACAAAGACTTGATTGGACGCTCAGGATGGCCGGGTATGCGGACAAGAGACATATTGCAGAGGGGCCGACTCAGGCTAAGTGAGAAAATTCCCTTGGACAATAGCACGACAAGTGATAAGACTCAGGCATCATATCTGTTAATCATAAGTCTACG